>VZTB01001845.1:20271-36590 GCA_013397245.1 Thryothorus ludovicianus
GTGTGACACCCATCAGGACCCCGGTGTGACACCCATCAGGACCCCGGTGTGACACCCATCAGGACCCCGGTGTGACACGCTCCCGGAGCCCGGTGTGACACGCTCCCGGAGCCCGGTGTCGCCGGGCCCGGCTCACCTGCAGGTCGGCAGGTGGCACCCACGAGACGCCGATGCGCTGTCGCTGCCCGCGCTCCAGGGCTCCCCTCGGGCCGTCCAGCGCGAACCCCGCCCGCGGCAGCTCCGCGCCGCTCTCCAGGCTGAACTCCACGGCCTGGCACGGACACACGGCACTCGTCACACCGGGCCCCTGCCCGAACTGCCCCCTGAAACTCCAGCGATCCACTGGGACATTCCTTGTGTCACCCTGTCACTGAATTCTCCATTGAAATAACAATATTGGAACTGTAATTCAGTTCTGGGCTCAAAATTCTGTATTCCAGAATTGAGGAAGCAAACTGCTAAATTAAGTTTATTGCTGATTTAGTATGATAATGCTAATTCCTTATATTAGCCCCTGAAAACTAATCTTTGCAAACACTGATGGTTTTATAATGTAAAATCTATCAGAAACACTGAAAGCTGCTTTTTTAATTTATGAATTTGTGAATTTAGGGCAGAAGGAAGGAGCAGCCCTTTGCACACTGCCAGGATCCCATACAGCACCTGGCACACACCTGCAGGTTTTATTCCCCTCACCTTCTTGGCTGCCAGCAGAGGACTTTGCATGGCCCCGACAGTGATCTCTGCCCTGGCTGGCTCTGCTGAGCCCTCCACGTACTCCAGGAGCAGGAGAAGGGACCTCACTGCTCCTCGTGGCCCTAAAAAACAGCAGCCAGGACAACTTTGAGACAGCCAAAAGTGAGCCTTGGGCAGTTTGGAACCAACACAAATTGCACCAGGATGGTTCAGGGCAAACTCAGGAGCTGGCACAGACAAAGAGATCCTTTTACAGAGTTAGTGAGGAATTAAGGAAAAGGAGGGTTTGGATAATTTGCAAACTGCAATTGTTACTTGTTTATCAAGTTCCTGGCTGGTTTTCTAGCCCATGGCACACACCCCTGTGTACTTTATTTCTACTTATTTACAGCTCAGGAGTCAGGAGCTGTTTGCATCCTGTGTCTGAACACAGATCCTGGCTCAAGAAATTAAGGAAGAGTGACTTCAAACTCCTGGGAGTTTCACAACAGGACAAGCAGGAGAATCCAGGATATGTGCTTATATATGAAATAATTTCTTAAACATTTAATACACCTCAGAGAAGTGGCAGAAAACAAATGCATCTTAATTCTTCATAGTAGTATTACATTATAATCATTTTTGCAGGGAAGATACAGAGGTAGAAGATCATAATTAAGACAAAACTGCATTCAAATGAAGAGAACTTTCCTTAAGAGAAAGTTCTGTGTGTTTTTTGTGTATGATGAATATATGCTGTAACATAATGCTTATTTCTTCTGATTCTGGAAAAATTGTCTCTAATTTCCTTTTATTCTTAAAGGAAGATGAACATTGCCATGTCTGATCCCTCCCTGTTCCACAATAAACAGTGGTGGCACTTTACCTCTTTGCAGTGCTTTCACAGGTGAGGTGACAGCCAAGGACTCCACGGGCACATCCAGGGGCACTCCCCCCTCCACAAACATGGGGTGATCCCGGGCTGCACCCCTCAGGAGGATCTCGTGGGCTGTTTGCTGGGTGAGACAGAAAGTCCTGGATGCAGGTGACAGCCCAGGTCACCTGAATGACGCTGGCACCTGAGCCAGCAGCACCAGGAAGTCGTGGCATGGCCTCCCACGTGAACGAGCCCCATGATCCTGGGCTCTAATGCAGGAGTTCTGCACTGGCCCCTGGGCTTGCCCACTCTGGCACCTCTGTTTTAAATAACCACAGGAACGTGCCTTAGGAGGGCACTGCACACACTATTTATACAAAAGCCACTAAAAGAGCCAAAACCTTTCTGTTGCCAAACTTGGGCCAAGCGTCCGTTCATCCTCAGCTGATCCTGACGTGCATTCCAAACTGCAGCCCCAAGGCTTGCAAGCACAGCAGCAGCAGTGGCTCAGCCCCAGCCCGTTTGCAGTGCTGCCGCCGGGCATTAGTGGTCACTCTGCACCAATTTTTGGTGTCCTGGCAGGGGCCCAGGGCTGCCCGCGGCGCGGCCACCTGCGCATCCGGCCGGAGCATCGCAGGGCAGCTCCGCAGATGGAAGCTGGCACGGAGCGGCTGCAGGAGCAGCTCCGCGGCGCTCCTGCTCCTGCCGGGCCGTGCTGGGCAGGCGGAGGCCCCCTCTCCCCTCTGCTCTGCCGTTAAATGCTCCCTGCAGGAGCCCCTTGGGGCTGTGCTCAGCTCCTGTCCCCTCCTGACCGTGCGGTGAGAGAGGACAGGGATGGACCCCACTCACTGTTTTTATCAATTAATAACTGAGGATCTAAATCTGAAAAATGTCAGAGGGACCCCCAAGTGTGCCCCTTCCTCCCTCCATAAGTTCATCCAATATTTAGACTGTTTTCAAAATCCTGATTGTCTCACCTTGCCAAAGAGCAGAACCTTGAGACGGTCGGAGTAGTAGAGACTTTCATGATCAGGTCTGAAAGTAACAACAAAATCCTGGCTCATCCCAGCCTCAATTTTTCCTTCTGTTGGAGAGATGCTGAACACACTGAAGCCATTATAGTTCTGTGTTCCTGGTAAATAAAAATGAGGATACAGATAAGAAAGGAGGACATCTCCATTTCACTTCTTCATAAATTTTAAACCCATTTAATTTTTGTTGGAACAGCAAATAAATAAGAGGTGATACATGGCTTTGCAGCAAAACAGGGTGTTAGGAACACCAGATAAATCCATCCATCCATTTGATGCATTTATCTCCAGAGGAACTGAAGCAGCATCACCAACCCATCCTATATTCTGATGTGTTTTTACAGAGATGGACATCTTTAAGTGTAATCTGTAATATGCAATTACTGTGTGGGTTTATTTAGACTTAGACACTGATATCTCTTTACTTGTGGGTATTTGCTCAGGCTGCATAAATCTACAGCTCCCCATATTGAAAGAACTGCTACAGCTCCCACTGGGAAGCAAAACGAGATCTTTAATTTCAGGGCTGCAATGCCCCAGGTCTGACAGTTGTGTGGATCTAAGAGGACACAGCCATGCTGCTTTACACCTCCTGAGTCTTTAGCAGAGGAAAAAAAGGGAAGAACAAAAGGAAGTTTACCAACAATCTCTGTTCTCTGCAGAGAGGGTGTAAGGAAGGATGGAATTTTCTGCCGGTCCTTGTCCCGTGTTGGTGAGAGCGACTCCAGTTGTACAGAGAATGGCAGGGCCAGCTTGGAAGTGTTCTGTATCTGGGGACATTCATTCATTCATTCACACAACAGAATTTGCACTAAGGAAATTGATTCCCAGGCCAGTAAGATCCATAGTCTGCAAAGTGGCTGAATTTATTTTGCTGCATTTGTGCAGCTCTGTGTCCCCAGCTGTCACCAGAGGCACAATCAGCGCTGCCCATAACGTGTGACACCAACTCCCCATCAAATACTGGACTTTGGTTATTGACACACTTGGACAAAATCTGGGAGGATTTTGTTGTCTCCCTCCTCCCAGGAACTCGTGCTGTGCTGTGCAGCTCAGCAGGGGCCTTACCTTGACTGTGGCAGTGGCTGTGTCCCCGGTCACGATGTATCCCATGTCCAGCACCTCTCCCACGGAGCACTCCGTGCTTGGCACCACCCCGTGCCCGCACAGCCGGAGGCTGAGCTTGCTCTTTGCCACCTGGATGTCCAGAGTTTCCAAGAACTGCCCAGAGGGAGCCTGGGTTAGTCCCTCTGCTGAGGGCACCCACCCCCCTCCAGCTGACCCCTTCCCAAAGAGCCATCCCAGAAGTGTGACAAGATTCAGATGTTGGGACAGGGACAAAGGTTTTCCTGTTGGTAACACGTGTGTGGTACCCAGCCCTCACATCTCTCCTCCTTTCCCCCACTGCTGTTTTCTCTTTTACTCACCCATTTATCCTCACTTGGACAAAAAGAGATGATGAGGGGTTTTTTTTCACCTGGCTCAAGTGTTCCAACTGCTCTGACCAACAGGAAGGGGCCATTGGGATTCAGAACTGAGAATCCCAGCTAGAACAGTGCAGCTCAAGGAAAAAAGTTCATAAAGGCTGAGAAAAAAAGATATGAGAACAGATTCTACATATTGATAACATGTCTTTGGTCTGAAGTAAGCATCTATAAGCTTTTGAGAGATCAGTAACTCAGAAGATGAGCTGGTGCTTTAGTGTCCAGCAGCTCCTGTAGAGACAGAGTCTGATTGAGCAGAGGCTGCAGGCTGAGCTCACATGCTCCAGACAAGGATACTTCCAGCTTCCCTGGGGAGATGTTTTCCATTGTAATTCTCTTCATCATTCTGTGGCCTGCAAGGAATGAAAACACTTCCCAAAGTGAGGATGCTCATCCCTGCCCTCCCATTCCTCCCCCTGACTCCTGCTCCTGCCTGGGCCAGACACTCATCCCAGGCCTATGGCTAAGGCACTGCTCAAAGTTCACCAAAATGCTTTCAGATTGGGCCAGTCATTTCTGGAGCTTCCAGGTCCACGTTAGGGGATCAGGTTTGCTCTTTCATGGGCCTCAGCTGGCCAGAGGCTCCTTGTTTTCCACCTAAATACCCAAGAAGGGCTAATTTCCATCCTGACATTTGAAAATGCAAAACTCTGCTGGGAGGAACTCACTCCAAACCAGAATTCAAATTCCATACCTACAGAAACATCCCCAAAATCAGCCCTGTTGATCCTGGAGTCGGAGGTGATGAGAACAGGCGGGGCCACAGCAGGGCAGTGCAGCTCCAGGTACAAGGTGTTGTGAGGGCTGCAGAGAGAGCAAAGGGACCTGGGGAATTAAAGGGCAGAGCTCTGGGATCATCCAGAGACAGCAACAACTGCCAGGGATCTGCTCCTGTCACAGGGTGTCACTGCACTGGTGTGACAGCACAGCACAGGGCTCGGTGACCGACTGTGCCTGAGCAGAGATGAGCTACAGCTGCCTCAAAGTTTTCACACAATTATTCCTTCAGCTGCTTTGATATTCATGTGTTTGATTCTTATCCAACTGGTGGGCTGGGAGCATGAGTTTCTACCACTGAGCTATGAAGTAATTAAGATGAGAAAACAAATTTCTCCCCCAAATGAATAAATTAGCAAGCCCACCATTTCCCCCTCACATCCCTGGGCTATCCAACTGCACCCACCTGCAGGTTAAGCTCCCAGAGCCCTCCTCTCCAGTGGCATGGCCACTTGCAACAGAGCAGGGGATGATGTATTTGTTAAAACTCCCTCTGAAACTCCTCGTCAGGGAAGCCTTGGCTGCCCTATAAGCATCAGAACTAGAGAATCTAGGAATAAGAATTATCTCAGTGAGTGAGAGAGCAAAAAAACATCAAATAAATATCTGCTGAGCTATTTGTGATTATTGACTCTTAGTCACACATTCAAATTTGAATGTAACAGTGAAACTAAATGACTGTCAGTAACAGACCCACCCTACAAAGTGGTTGGCTTTTGTCGTCAAAAGAGAATAAAAATGAAAAACCCAGACAACAGATGTTACACTAAAGATTGCAAAAACCTCAATACAATTTGCTTTGGCTGAATGCATCAAGTATTTCAGTGTCTTCCAGTACTTTACATCATTTCAATGACATGTAGACACACAGGATCACATTCCTCTAATGCAGTATGTGGGCAATACTTCTAATTATAGGGGTTTTATTTTTATGATCTCTGCTGGAAGTATTTAAAAATTATAATTAAAGGATTGCAATGAACACGAGTTTTTAGTAAAAGACATCAAAACACCCAGTACAGCCAAATGCCTGATGTTTCAGTATGTATTTACTTCCAAGTTCCTGAGGCTGGGCAGAAGTGTGGCTCTGAGAAGTTGAATTACCTGCTGTACAAGGGCCCTGGAGTATGAGATTTTGCACGTGAGTGTGCCAGGCTGCAGGCAGCAATGCTGTTTGCTTTGACCCTCCCTGAGGTGCTCACCCTGCACAGGCACTGCTCCAAATGCACACTTCACTGCCAGCACTGACTGACCATGACTGATGTGCTGGGCTGTGTAAACCCTCAGATTACAAACAGAGATTACTCCCTGCCGTGGGTTTGGGCCATCAGCTGGTTCTGGCAGGGCTGTTCAGAAGAGCTTTGAGGAGTTTCTGCTGGTCCCCAAGTTGAGCTTTGCAGTTGCCCTCTCCATAAACCCCGTGTTGGCTCAGCCCCATCCCCCGCACAGCCCCAGCTCCTGCTCCTGACAGATTCTTTGAAGTCTTCAATCCTTCTGATGCATAAAGGGATTCTTTGCCTCACATGAGAGGGTACAGCTGTGTGGCTCACAAGCAGCACTAATTTTGGAAACAGCCTCTGCAACACAGCTGAAGCTGTTCCCTCTCCAGTTTGCTTTCTTGTCTACCTACAGCTTTAGTAGATTTATTAAACTACTTCTAAAGAGAATGTTGTCTGTGTAGTACAAGATGCTTTTGTTGACTTACTCAGGCTTTAACTCTTTGGGTTTTGGCTCTTGAGGGCTATTTAGAGCAGTCAGGCTTTTCCTGCTTTCAGCCTTTCCTCTGGGGATGGAAATGCTCGATTCCTTCTGCTCTTTCTTTGAATCTTGCTTCTTTTTGTCCATCAGAGACTGAGGGGGACCACTGGGAACCTGACCAAGACAGGAGTGAGCAAAGACACAGAGCAAGGAGGTGACACAGAGCAGGGGACAAGGGACAGCAGGATGATGGGGACAGCCCACAGACACAGTAGCTACTACAGGCAAATTTCCAATAGTGTAAAATTTTAAAATTTGGTTGAAATGGACATATTTTACCCCCTCTTAGAAGAAGAGGTCTCTTGGAGCAGATGAGTAAAAGTCTCTATCTTATGGGAATTTTACCTGTTCATCTCATAATCAAAAAAATCATCATCACATAAATTAACTGTCCTAAGGGTTACATATAAAATCCACGGATGCTGTAAATCTTCAGGAAGTGTAGAAGGTTTTTCTTTTTCTATTTTTTTTAAGAGTATTTCAGTTGGCATTTGCAGTAAAACCCTCTAGGAATACTTTGGAAATTGTGAGCATGAAATTCAATTATTGCTCAGTGAACAGGCCACGCACTGAGTGCACAGTCACACTCTCAGCCTTTATAGGCAGGTCCTGCATGGGTCTCATTAATATGCAAATAATTTTATGGTAAAAATACCATCCAGAGCAACAAATATCTGGAAGTGACAGACCAGCAGCATGTGCTGTTGTTAGCATTCCTTACTTGTGCTCCTGCCTCTGGCACAGCTGCTGTGCTGAGCCTCCGTGCTGCCTCCTCCCTGATTTGCTGATCCGACAGCGCCGGGCTGAAGGACACTCGGATGGAGCTTTTCTGGGAATGTGAGAGCAAACACAGGAGTGAGGGCACAGCTCAGCCCTCAGGCACGTGTGACACCCACAGAGCTCAACAGGAGCACACCAGCCACACATCCAGTGCACTTCTGCTCTGAGGGAATCACAGCATCCTCTGGGTAAGGGCACCTGGAGATTTTTTGGGAGTCCAGGGTGTTTCAGTGGGCTGGGTTTACATGGCAAATACTTTTGGTACCTAAACATTCTTCAAATAAATCACAGTGACAACACGGGGGACAGAACACTCCCTTAAGGCATTAGCCAAGATTTGGTGCTCAACCCTCCTGTCTGATTTAAAACATTCTTTCAAACAATACAAAATATTCCAGCTATTTTAACAACAAATGATGTTTTGAGCTTTGTTTACAAGTGACAGCCTTTGTTAGGATGCAGATGATCAAAGATTTGGCAGAACACCCGAAATTCACATTTGAAGTGAATTTACCTGCCCAGGCAGCACGGTTCCCACAGAAGGTGAAATGGTCACAGGACAGTCTTGGGGCACGTGGAATTCAAAGGAAGTAGGGCCAACTGGGACAGGGTCCCCAGAGCCAATCCGTGGGACAGGGTGGGTGAGGGGGTTCCCATCCACGTGGGAATTGAGCACATCCACAGTGGCTGAAGACACGGAGTTCAGGGCTGTAGCAGCAAACTGAACCAAGGAATGAGACAATTCAAGAGGTGGGTGGACTCCAACTGCTTTGCATGACAGCTTGAATTGTCTAAAAATAAACACATGATAAATTGTCTCAGCATAAAATAGTGTCTTAATCAGCCCGGAAAATAGGGAGCTAATCCTGTAGTCCCTATTTAAGCAGAATTTCAAGCTTGCAATGGGAATTTTGCCTAAAGATGAACAATAATACTATCTATTTTTAATGCACAATTGGCCAGAGTCCCTGCTTGAATTCTTCCTCTGTGAACTTCTGGAAATACATCCAGTCAAATCAAAGTTTATGCCATCATTATTGCAGTAGCATTAGCTTAATGCCTAGAGCAGGTTTACAAAAAAGAATTCCTTCAGTAATTGTGTGAAAAAGCAGCAGAGCACTGCAGGTTGAGGGGCTGGAGCTTGGTGTGGAACAAGGATAAACTTGAGGAGGGGTGGGAAAAGTCATCTCAGTAAAGACAGACATGAAAACCAAGGATGGAACCCACAGGCACTGAGCAACTCTTGCAGCTGGAGAATTCCCACCTGCCCTGGGTGCTTATCCCAGCCTCACCTCCCCAAGGCAGGCAGGGATTCCATTTCTGAACTGGGTTAACAGTGGGAGCCCAGTGACATTCAGATTTTAGCCTCCCTGTCATTAACACACCTGTTGATCTCTGTCCTGCAGGTGAGCACAAAGCTGTACTCTTTTGCCTTGGTGGCTTTAAAGATTATGTCCAGTGTCAGGCTTTCCAGTGGAAGAATAATTCCAAATCCATCATTGGGCTGAACTTCAACAAACTTCAAAATGGAAGGATAAGATACTATTACTCAAATTATTAGTTTATTAATAAATTAAAATAAGACATTACTGGCAAGGTTAAAAAAAAAAAAGAGTTATTAAATGTGGAACTGTCAGGAAAATAGAAACCTTCCAGGGAGAAGTTTTTGTCTGAGTCAGTGCCCAGAATCTGAGGGGCAGATTTCTCATCTCAAAGTTACTCAAAAGGCATTAAATCCATTCACTCAGATTTCAGGAGAATCCTTTCCCCAGCCTCTTCCCACCTGTGGAAATCACCTTGCTCTAATGTTTATTTACTCTTCACAGAAAAGTGAATGAAATGTGGTTAAAAATCTCAGCAGTTGCCCCTGTGTTTGAGAGCTGATTCATGTCTGAGGCAGGGACACCACAGGGACAGGAGCAGCTGCACACCCACAGCTGAGCAGAGCCTGGTGCTTGAGTTGAAGATGAATCAAGAAAGTCTCCCCATCACACTTCAAGCTCCTGAGGAAACATTCTGGGAAGCAAAGCTTCCATGAAGCTGAAGTTAACAATTTCTTTTAGCTACTCCTTGATTTTAATCCCTAAGGCAGCAGGGAACAGGACAATGCCAAATTAACTGCCAGGTTCCTCCAGCTCTGGCCAACCTGCCCAACCATTTCACACTGTGATCACCCTGCTACCATGGAGCCTCAAGAACCAACTTTGTCCAAACAATTATTCAAGAGAACCAGCCCACATGAACTCAGCAGCTCCTGTGATTAAATTTGTGCTTCCACATCAACTTCCAGTCACTCAGACAGTGCCCAGGCATGGCTTGGGGTGGTTCCCAAGGAGCACTTTAAAGAAAAAGCCTTTGGGCACGTTCCTCATCCTGAGGACACAGCCACAGCCCCAAGCCTGCTTTAGTGAGTGGTAAAAGTGTCCCTGGTGTCCTCTTAGGAGATCTCTTGGTGTAAAAACCCAGGAATTGTGATAGGGAAAGGTGAGGAACAGGAATATCTCCTCCCAGGGGTTTGCACTGCTTGGCAAATGCAGAGGGAGTCACCCAGGGAGATTCACACTCTCCAGGACAGAACTCCACAGGGAGCAGTTCCCTGGGGCTGCAAGAACCAGTCATGATTTATTTACACTCACACTGAACACGTTCCCATGACACTGAAATCTATTTTGACAGCACAGGAGGTGTGTGTGGGATAAGTCCATACCTCTGGCAGTCCCACAAATCCAAACTCCTGTGGCAAGATGGATTTGTTTGTTAGGATGACATTTGCCTGCACAGCTTCATAGATCGTGCAGTATCCAAAGTTGATCTGTGCTGGGCTGATTTCCAAATCAGAAGTAGTAACAATGGCATGGACAGTAAAATTAACTTTTTTACCCTGAAACAAATGCAAGAGCACAGGATAAAAACCTCCATCTGTGTTTTGAAAGGACAGGATTTAAATAAAATGTCATCCAAAAGGAAAAGTGCAGGAAAAGGTTACTCTGTTCCTTGACAGTAACATGAGATCAGCACTAAGGAGAAAGAATTTAACTTCTTGTATTGCAAACATCAGACAAGAAAAAATGATCAAATCTCTATTAGCACTTAAAGCATCTTTTACTATATCACAGAGCCTCAATTAGTAAAGAACTAATCTAAAATTAGGTACCATTAAGTGAAGATTCACTAAAATAATCCACAGAAACTGTCAGCCTGACCTTGTCCACGATCAGGATTGTCACTGGCACCTCCAGGACTCCTGTCTCTGCATTGAAATAACTTCCTGCATCTTCAGGAAGGGAATGCCTGAAAACCCAAAGGACAAATCTCAACTACAGTCAGTGCCACTAAAATGTTCTGACTATTTTCTCACTAAGGGGAATAATGAACTTTTGGTGGCTTATTTCTGAACAGAAAGAAAAACAAACTGAATCCTGTAACTAAAGGTCTGAAAGTTTTATTGTTCATAGCTTTTAATCTTAATTGTCCTCAAATTGGAGAATTCACCTGGTTAAGCATCAACTTCAGTTCTTCACTGAAGGAAACTCTCATTTAAATTCTGCTTGCAAGATAAATTCAAATACTAGAGAAAATGGAAAAAGAATGGTGGAAGAAAATGCCAATCAAAAATTAATGACCTGTGAAGTCCCACCTCCTGACCAAGGGGAAGAAAATGCAGTCAGGTCAAGAATATTCTGGACTTGTCCCAGATTTCCTTCAGCCTGGCACCCCCAGGCAATGCTCTGAGCAGGAGGGCATGGGCTGCAAGGATGATTGACCTTGTACATTTATATTGGATTTTTTTTGGTTTTTAAAGACAGGATTTTGGACACACATAGGATTTTAAGGGCAATCACAAAGGTCAGCTTTCATTTATCCTTTTTTTTTTTTAAAATGCCATCCAGTCATTTAAAATTCTGAAAAATTAAAAGCTTACTCTCTAATCAGAATATAAACCCTGTGCATCTTTGCTGCAGCCCCAGCACGTCACCAACCCAGCCAAGGCAGTGGCTCCCTCTGGCCACTGAGGTTAATGATCAGCCTGAGGCAGAACCACTTTGTATCCCAAAGCAGAGACACAAAAGTGAACAAACCTGGAGCCCAGCAGTGCCTGCTCACCAACCAGCCTAAGAATTCATGAGGAATATGCAGGTTTTCTGGAGGTGAAGCATCTTGCTGTCACAAGCTCCATTCCAGAGCTTCAAGCCAAGACAATACAAACCTGGAGCATTTTTAGCTCTGCTGCTCTATTTATATCTCAGAGCTCCAGAGTGAGTTGCTTCCTGTTCTTGGGTCTCCACAGTGCTCATGTTCTACTACTACTCATGGAATTGCATGCAACTCTAATGTATTGTTAAAGAATAAAAATAACACCCACTCAGTCACCATGGTGATCCCAAATCTTGCTGTTATTTTGCAATAAGGGCGATGTTCAAAGGTGTTGGGAAGTTCTTTACACATAGAACTGAGGTTAAGTGCAAGGGAGGAGTAGAGCATCAGTTTTCACTTTGTCACAGGACATTTGAATAGCAGAGGAAATTAATCTAGTTCATAATAATCCAGAAGGGGAAGAAAATACTTTTAACTGTATGGACATAGGGATGGACTCTAAATTAGCTGCTGTACCTTGGGGAAAAGGTCCTGGAATCCTTCAGAAAGTTCTCTGAAAATGGCACAATTAAAGAGAAGCACAAAAGACAAATCAGATTTAGACTGCCAGTACCTGCAGGACTAGTTCCAAACGCAGGGAACTACAGGATGTGGTGTTTGGGAATTCTGAAAGGCAGCAGAGTAGAAAACAACTAAACAGGAAACATTGGCATCAAACTCCCAGAAGCAGGGTTTTGCAACACCTGCCCGAGCACATCCTTGAGCACAGAACTCTTGGGAGAACTTCCCAAGCCTCCAGGCAGCTCCCTGCTCCCTCAGCACTGCTGAGTGGGGGGTTCTTTTCCCTTTGGTGTCACTTCTAACACAGCTGCTCTATTAATAGAGCTCCTAATGCCAGCTCACTGAGAGGCCCTCACAGAAATGTGTCACTGGCTCAGTGCTTCCCCTCAGCTCCCTGCACTCCCCCCTGCAGCAGGTCTGTAAAACTGAGCTGCACCCTCAAACAGCCACATACTTATTTTGTGTGTCAGAAATGCCTTAATCTCATCAAATCTCCTTTCTGAAGCCTCCCTGTTTTTTAAAGGAAGATTAAGGTTCTAAATCCAAGCTCTGCTTCCATCCCCTCGGACAGGGTAACTGCTTCACAGCAGCTCAAGTTCAGGAACTGGAATATGTCATCATGTTACTGTTGTTGTAATCTGATGGGATTTGAGATGCTGTAAGAACTGTAAATACTTCCAGTTCTTTGAATAGCAACCTGGTGACAATTTTGCAAATCAGGGTAGAATCCAGAGGTGCTGAGCACATCTGTGAGAATCCAAACACCCATCCATGGGACTAAGGATCACATCAAAGAAGCAGCAGGTTTGTAGCAGCAGTCAAAGCCAAAGACACTGAAGTATTTGGCTGTACACCAAAATTAATTCCATATGTCATTAATTATTTTTTGAAATGTCCTGCTAAATTCTTCAGGCTGGCAATGATGAGGTAAATAAAATGATCAGTGGCTGACAGGATCTCTGGTATTTAAATGTTTAGAAACTGGAATTGTTTCCCATCACTGAGCTATGTTTGTATTTGTAGATGTTTCGTAAAATGGAAAAGCAAAACTTGCTGGGATAGAGCTTTTAGCATCAGGAGATGTTACATAAAACACCATGTGAAATTCATCATCAATACCTTCATCATTTGGAGAAAAATGTACCTGGGGAGGAGAGATATGGACAGGAAGCCCAACCACTCTCACCTTAATTAGCTAGCACAGGAGTTCTTGTCCAGAAATTATTCAGTCAGTGATCCATGAAGCAGCCACCTGCCTCCAAAGCTCCCTCGTGGACAAGAATAGCTTCCCACAGAACGGGAGCAGCCTAGCAGGAAGGCAGGAGCTGGGACTGTCACAGCGCTGCTGTCACCACAGGGGGGGCATTGCCTCACAGCCCTGGCAGCCAAGCTCATTTCCTCCTGGAGCATCTGGCAGCTTCCAGGGGGACAGGGGGGAGAGCAGACCTGCACTGCAGCAGCACTGCGAGGTCCAGCCTGGACAGCAGGAGGGAACAACAACCCTGCTCAGCTTTTCCACTGACACTCTGAAATCCTGGAAGATTAGAGTTGGATGAATGCTGGTTACCTGGGCAGGAACTTGAGCTGTGCACTGAAGGATGACTGAGCCTGGATGTAGCCTGTTTTTGGAAGCAGCTCCATGTGCTTGCTCAATTCTCTGCACACCTCAAACTTCAAACGCAGCCTGGTTGTTGCTCTGCAAACACATCAGACGTGCTCGGATGGCTTTGAGGCCACTTCAGGAGTCAGAGCCCTCCTGCCCCCACCCCTGCATTGTAATCAGAACAATCCCAAGCTTCCTTTGAAAATGATGGGCATGGAAAACTGCTACAGCAAGTTCACACAGTTGTGTTCTCTTTCAAGTACAGAAAACAAGTCTTGGAAGTTCTGTAACAAACCCAGCAGTAGCAAACAGTGCTCAGACTGATCCAAAGAGACCTGTCAGAGCTCAGCACAGTGCTCAGTCAGGTCAGGGGCAGGCAATATGGGGAAATACCAGCTGGTTATTTGCTCCTGACATACACTGGCCCTATCTGGATCAATCTGAACCCTGGAGATTTCTTTGAACAGATGTAACCTGTCCTCCACCAGCGGAGATTCTGCAGGGCTGGAAGTCACGGCGTGGCTGAGCTGGCCCTGCCAGCTCCTCTGCTAAACCCTGGGATCAATTTGCCCTGGGAATGGCACTTTGGAATCCAGGAATCCTCTGCCTGTCTACTGAATTCTGGCCCTATCATAGCACAGCAATAGCCATGGATCATCCCCTGCTTTGGAATTTTATGCCTAAGTGCAAAATTGCCGAGCAATTTACAAATATTTCAGCTTGTCATTCTCCTTCCCCTGGACTGGTTTCCAAGCTGTCAGGCCAGATGGTCTCCTCTAAATCAACAGCTACAGCAAGTGGGGCTGGGAGCCTGCAATGATTTCTGACTGTTGACAATCTAAGAGAATTATATACTACTTCATTAAATCAGTGCAGATTATAACCTGCAAAGAAATTACTTTTCTGAATGATTTATATTGATTCTGATAAGACACTTTCACCCTCAATGCTGTTTATTTATGCTGCCTGATTGCCAGAGTCTTCATGACCAGGAAAAAAACCAAACAACTAAAATCCAGAACAATCCAGTATTAGCAATATTTTACAATTCATCAGAGCTTGCTGGGACATTTCAGTTCCAGAGGTATCTGACTCACTTGGAAACTTTATTTTCCCCTTGTGCTACAGCCTACAGTCACAGCCAGTGGGATACAGGCAGGGTCCAGGAGGAATCCTCCTCCTGACACACCAAGGGAAGTGCCAGGAGCTCCTGGAGGGACAAACTGCTCAGGCCACAACAGAATGATGAAATCACTTTTGCAGGATAAAAAGTTGGCACACAGTATTCCTGCACATGAAATACACTGAATTTCAGCCCACCTGACTGTGTAACAGGCAATTTTTCCTAATTATGAAAATTAGGTGATAAATCAAAGCTTTGACTTGCCAAGGTGCTAAGGACAGGCTACTACATATTAAGTGCTCTTAATTTAGGGAAACTTGGCAAAGGATCAGCAGGATTTTTCCCTCAGTTAAGAAGTTTTGCCCTAAGCAATTTGACAGCTTCTATCTTTGGGATCCCCTTGAACTCTTAAGTTTTATTAGGAGAGTTATTCTGCTTCTATACTTATAAGTTTTATCCCTGGGTTATCTAGACCAAGTAAAATCACTTACATAACAACTTGTGCTTGTCATATCTGTAAGCTGAATTTCTGAGATAACAGCTTTACTCATTTCTTTCCAACTGTGAAGAATCTCTGCAGTCTGTAATTCTGGTAAGAGGTTTAGAATGGATGCCTTCCACAGAACCAATCTCTCCCCCACCCTCCCACAAACCCACCCCAATCCTATTGAAATAGACTCTAAGAAATGCAAATTGTTAAAATAAGAATTCCATAGTGACTGCATTAGGTGGAGGGAAGACACCCAGCACCTGAAGACAATTAAATGTTCCCATAACTACTTTTAATAGCAGGAAATCTCCAGAAGCCAAGGAGCTGGAATATTCCCTTTATATCACAGTGCAAACAGAACCAGTCCTCAGACATGACTGACTTGGACTCTGAAACACCTAGATATATTTTTTTCCCCTGTCAATCACTGTCTGGTCACTCTCTGTGTAATCAGAAGGATCTGTCCTTCCGGTGGAGACCCTAATGCCTCCATGGGGCAGGAAAAGCTGCACCTTTCCCATTTCAGAGTTAAGGCAAGAATGCTGATATGATTTATCCAGCATCTCATCCCAGGTCTTGAAAGACTCTCATGAAACTGGCTTCCAGATCCCAAGCCCCCCCAGGACTTTAATTGAATGCAAAATAGCTGAGAAACAACAAAATAACCTTACATAAAATTTCCTGGCTGAATCAACCCAATGTGCACTTAATTTTAGACACATTTATTTCCCTAAATGTTTAGTGTGCAAATTCCAGACGAGGAAACCGTGGGTTTGCTATTCCCTAGGAGTTCACAGCTCTCCCAAAGACCAGGAACAACACTGGGAATCTGGCAGGAGTGGGGAGGTGTGTGGATACCTCATAGCCCAGGCTGCTGTTGGGAGTCTGGGTTAGCAGGATGCCCAAGTTCTCCAGAGCTCAGAGGGCTTCCAGGATGTGCCCCTGCAGTGCCAGGGCAGGGACACCCCAGGGCAGGGAAATCCCCAGGGCAGGGACATTTCCAGGGCAGCTCACCTGCAGTGCCAAGGGCAGGGACACCCCAGGGCAGGGACATCCCCAGGGCAG
>VZTB01001845.1:36886-55500 GCA_013397245.1 Thryothorus ludovicianus
GGCAGGGACACCCCAGGGCAGCTCACCTGCAGTGCCAGGGCAGGGAAACCCCCAAGGCAGCTCATCTGCAGTGCCAAGGGCAGGGACACCCCCAAGGCAGGGACACCCCAGGGCAGCTCACCTGCTGCACACCTCCACGCTGTCCTGGTACAGCCGCTCGTACAGGCAGATCCTGAGGTCCACGTTGGGCTGGGGCACCCAGATGGGCACATCCACAGAAACTCCAGTGGCACTGAAGCTCAGCTGGCAGGGCAGCAATGGCAGGGGATCAGTTCTGTCAGTCTCAGATTCTTACTGACTTACAGCAAGGATTTCTGCTATAAATTCAGTTGTGTGAAATATTTCATTATTCATAGTGCAACAGGTCCTTTCATGAGGCAGACCTTGGAAAATCACTTGCAAAGCAAACCCAAGATGTTACAATGCCCCAGCAGAAAAACACAATTATTCTTTGGGTTGGATTCTGTGACAGGAAACGTGAAAGAAGAGCATCTGCCCATGATATTGAAAAGAAGTATTTCAAGTGCCTTTAGCTGAAGTGGATGGGCCCCAATCCAGGCTCCCCTGGGGCTGCAGCTGATGCAGGCAGCACAGGGAAGGCAGCACAGGGCTGAGCTCCCTGCAGTGACCCGGGCCTGGCAAAGCTGATCCTGCAGGAGAAGGTGCCCACAGGAGCCTCAGCAGGAGCCTGCAGCTCCTTCTGCAGCCCGAGGGACAGCCAAGACTGGCTGCTGAGCTTCTGGGAAGTTTGTCTTTATTTTTTTGGCAAGCTTCTGTGAACTGTTCTAAGCAGAATTTGGCTTCCCATAAAATTTAGAATCACAATATGCTGAAGTGGTAACTAAAGTTGTCATCTCTTCCAGCTTTCACACATCAGCTTCACTACTGCCTGCTAAATAATTCCAATTCTGATAGATCAGAAAGAAAATAAACTACGTGGCTTGGGAATAAGGGAGAATACTTCAGCATTTGTTTCCAGGACATGAGATGTTTTCCAATATGATGTCTGATAAAATGAGAGTCTCAGGATTATTTGCACAGAAATTAAGAAAATTAGCAGGTTTAATAAACATCCTGCATTAGAAATAAGAGCTATGGCTAACAAAGCTACCTCCCATAATGCATAGTTTTGAGAAAAGCACAAATGAGAAGATTTTGAACCATTTTACACGTTTTGAAGCAGGTCACTCACTGGTTTGCAGTCTGGGTTGTCAAACACGATCACAAACTCTGCCCTCACATGCCCAGGGACAGCTGGGACAAACAGGACTGGGATTTTCACTGAGCTGAAGGGTCCAATCTCACCCTCAGTCACCTGAGCAACAACAGTGAAACTCAAGAAATTGCACTGAAATAAAGGCTGTACATACTCACTATACACACACTCCACTACACCTGGTTTGTAATTAAATTGAACTCACTGTGTACAGGAAAATCAGAATCAGAACATCAATATGGCTCAAATCTGACATTTCCCAGACATTCTTCCTGCCCCTCCTTGTGTGCTGTCACCAAATTTTGTTTAACCACAGAATCACAAAGCAGAAAAAAAAGGTAATTGTGGGAAATGTGAATGTACACAGAACCTTTTGTCTCTATAGATCAAAATAAAGGGTTAAAGTGTGCTGTGGTTTCATTTTAAGAATTAACTGTGATACAGTGATGTCCAGTGGGCTTGGAATGATGATGTACTTCAGTATTTCTCACCAGAGCAATTTATGGGATGTAGGCTCAGCCTAGTGAAATCTTATCTGGATCTCAGGACATTCCTTACCTTTCCAAGCATAATTTCAGTTGGTATTTCTTCAGGAGAAAATTCCACTAAATTATCTGTATTGTCTGGGTCCAGATCTGATCTGGTATTTAATTCTCCTTGACCAAGTTTTTCTGGAGAAAGAAACAAACAGAAAATAAAACCAAGTGCTGGATACATCCATCAAAAAAAAAAAAAAATTCCAACAAAGCACGAGCAAATTAATTTGAGTCAATATTGCAAGTCCAGGCATGTATAGCAGTGATGGAAAAATTGGAATATCTGGAAGGAAATATTTGTTTGGTCATCCAGCTTTAGTCTAGTTTGGAATTCTACCTGAGGCACCTGAGCCTTCCACTGCTGGGTAAAACCATGAATGGTTCAAAAATACAGACTCAACTGGAAGTGGGGATGGCCTTCAAGAGCAATTTCAGTGGAATAAAGGAATGTAGCCAGAAGAACCTGCAAAAACCACCCACAACCTTTTCATGGAACTTTCAGCTTCCTGAAATTGGAATGATCAGTATTGGGAAGAAATGTTAAAGAACATAGATAAGAAAGTCTTTCTTCTGTAAGACTGGATTTTATTAAGCACATAGTAAACATTAGGAATGAGATGGAAAATGTCTGAGGAGGTTCATCTTTCTGCTTCCTTGTTCCTAGAATTACAGACTATAAAAATAAACCTGTCATGTGGATTGCTATTCTGAGAAGTGGGGATTCAGTTGCTGAGACAAGGATGATGTTAACAATTTTGCAATTTCTGAAGCTGGTTGGGTTCTGTGTTCTTCTGAGACTGAATTGTTGATCACTAATGAGCAGTGAGGTTCTCTGCTGCTTTTGATATAATGGTGTCAAGACATTATTTTTAGTCATTTTCTGTGAGGCAGCACATAAAGAAATGCAACATTACTCCTGGAGTGATGAGCTACTTAATCTACTGAGTAACTTTGCAAACTGAATTGCTCAATTCTCTACAGGAGACTACAGCTGGATAAAGCTTGGCCTGAGGAAGTGAAGTGTTCCAAAGCATCACCTCACCCATGGAACTGCTGCTCTCGGGCTCCTGGGCTGCACAGGGGGTCACCCCCTCACTGGGCTCAGCACAAATCTGCTCCTTGTTTGGATCCCCAGCTGCCACACGACTCGTGCTGCCTTCCCCTTCAGGGTCACAGGCACTGGGATGTTCAGTGACCTATCAGGAAACATGGAGAGAGATTTTCTCCCATGGCTCCTCCTGTGCCTTGTACCAGCCCCAGTTCTATCCAACAAAAGTTTTATGCAAGCCAGACTTGAGTTTTCTTGCAACAGTTCCATGTTATAAATGGAGAAATGTGTTGCACCTTCCAAGGACTGCACATTCTACAAGCCCTTTATCAATGAGCAGATTGAATTTTTGCTGGCTGCCCCAAACAGGTAAATAATGTAACAGGAGTGATGCAGTGTAGTGCCAGTTACTTTACAATTAACAGAACCAACATTTTCCTAGTGGAAACCCAGGCAGTTCTATGTCAAAACTAAATCTGGTGAAACCAGCCCTCTCTTTATCACACCCCTCACTTGATTGCTGGTTTTGCAGCAATTCACGTTTCTGCCTTCCACGAGTTGAGATTTTTAATGACTCTGTCAGAACCTCCTCTTTTAACTGAAGTATTTTCTCCTAATTGTCATGAATGTGGAGGAATCATGGCATAAATTACTAAAACACTTTAAAAATCAGCATTGTTGGTTTCCCCACCCCTCACAAAATGCTTTTATCTTCCAATACTTGGGTCTGACAGGTTATATTTATGCTGACCCAAATGCACTAAAGGTTGGACCAGTTGATCTTCTCCAGTCCTTTCTGACCTGAGCTGTGACTGTGCACAACTCCAAAGCAGAACATTTCTATTCCTTGAGGGAAGTGCTTTTGAACCCACCACTCTTGCAGGAGCAGCTTTTACTGTTGCTCGGAGGGTACTTGTGGCACCTGCTGACGTCTGAACTTTGAATCTGGTTCCCAAAGCCCCGCTGTTTGTCAGGCTGATGGGCTGTGAAATTGTCTCTCCCACCACAAGTCTGCCAAAGTCAATGAGCTCTTTATCCAGAGCCAGCTGTGAGAAGATAAACCATTAATTACCACTGGCCTACATAGCACTAATGTCAATTAAATGAGCATCCGCTTTTTATAATAATAATTATATTATCCACATGCTTAAAAGAAGCCCCTTACAATGCAGGTCTTGACTGTACATTTCAGTGGAACAGAAAAAGAACCTGTCTGGGCCATAAACATGACTGCTCCTTCCAGCCCTTCATTCACCTAGAAAACAAACCAGAAAAAACTCCTGAGTAATTTCAGAAGATTTAGACTATGTAGCCTGATGGAAAATATTTTCACTCATTCTCTGAGTACCATATTAAAATGTATCTTTACTGATTCTATGTTTCCACTTCAAAACTGTCTGTGACAGCCTAGTTAACTTTAGCTGGGCAAGATTATAAATATTTGGAAATTTGCTCTCATTTGGAGGCATTTTTCCAACCATGCCCTCAGAATTTGCCTTATGACAATTTATCAGAGTTTGAACATGCACACAGCTGTCCATGTACAACAGTAGCTCTTCTAAAAATGTAGTTTTTTCCTTGTTAACAGTTAAGAAATTGAATTAATGATGGTTTTAATCAGACCAGTGGCCTACACTAGGATTCTCCTCACTGTACACTTACCATTGGCTTAAATGTTACCAGGAATTCACAGGACATCCCAGAAGACATTTTGCCAGGTGGGTCAAAACTATGAAGATAATCAACATAAAATTCCAGATTAGAGCTGTGGATGGAACACTCAGCTCCTGCTCTGGTAACAATGGCAGATATTTTTTCCCCCCTCACTTGGACTAATTATCAGAAAAGTCAGAATGAGTGACAGATTAATGAAAGGCTATGGAACCCTGCTGCAACTGGGAAACAACAAAGGCTGATTCTTTATTAAGGTTTTATTCAGAAAGACTCAAAGTGCTTTTAAAAGGCAAGACAGGGAGGTGAAGCTGAGGCTCAAAATCTGCAAGAACGGGTGGAACTGCCCTGTCAGACAATTAGAAAGCAACTTCTCCCATTATCCATTTTAATGTTTGTCTGTAACGTCTCCCCTGTCCAAACACAAAATGAAGAGGAAAAACCCAAGGAGGGAGCTGCAAATGATTAGAGAATGTGCTGCTTGTTGCCAGCTGTATCAAAATTATCTTGAATAGAATCTGCCACTCATTTCATGGTCTGTGTGAGGCAGGGAAAATGCCCATCAGAAGGCAAGACACCTCCCAGCTGTGCTGTAAATGAAATTACTGAGGCACTCCTGGAGCCCTGCTCTGCCTGGCAGAGGAGCCAGAGGAGATAAGGAAGTGCTGTCAGCCATGGGAGCCCCAGAACACACTCGCCTTTCACAGCTTTATCAAAACCAAATTAAACTCAAACCAGAGCAAAATGAAACATTTTCAGGAAGGGAAACACTTCAGAATTCAGGAGCTTAAAATGTGGACAGGGAACAAGCACCTGGATCCTGACCTTCTGAACAGATCCCTGGCAGTTTCTCCTGAGAATGACTTCAGGAATGGTTCTTCATTTCAAATGTTACCTTGATAAAATAGCTCTGATTTAGAGCACAAACTGCCAAACACACAAACCCACACAGAAGCACTCTGCTAAGGAGAGGCTCCAGTGCATGGGGTGTAACAGTGCTCATTTTAACCACGAGAATAAAGCTTTTTATCAGCAGATCCAGTGCCTGTCACTGATAACAGCTCTCAAGTTATGTCTGTAAATACCTGTGCACTGATTTCGAGGACAGTGACACCATGGCAGTGTAGATGTGCTGGTATTTTCAAAATACTTGGCAAAACTATTGTGTAGCAAACAGTTTGTGCCTGGTTCTACCCGAGATAAGCTTTATATGGTGTATGATCAGTGTCCACAGGTCTGTGCTCTGCTGGTCAAATTATTAATAATACGACAATAGAGAATAAAATCTTAGATTATTTTTGCTAGCTATCCAGCTGGCAAATATATGGGTAACCAATTTAATTTTAAAAAGTTAATTAATTTATCAGGCATGCAAAAATCATTCACAACTCTTGATGTTGCATTTGTATTTGGAGAGTACTTTGAAAGGTAATTACAGCAAGGAAAGACTTAGGCCTTTAAAAAAGCACTGTTTAATTTTTGGTCACAAACCAGAGGTGCTGATTTACCATATGCAATTGTCCAACATACTGAATGAGAAAAAAAAAAAAATCAATCTTTGAGAGCAGGAAACCCTCATTTTGTCGGATTAGTAGCTTCAGGCTTTGTCACAGAAATTAAACACTTGTAAGTAGGTCAAAATTAAACCCACACACGTGATTCTGAACCAACCACGAGCTACACACAGAGTCAAGAAGCACCAGAGCAGGTTCAGGAGCTGAAGGGCTCTGCTGTGTCCTGCTCAATTATCCACCTCCATCAGATGGGAATGAAGCACTCCACACCTTGCCCAGTCCACCCACAGCAGCTGGATTCAGACTCCACAGCTCTCCAGGGATGCTGCTCAGTCAAGAACTCTCTGCTCACATTCCTGGGGACTCTTGTGGGGACAGAGTGGGCAAGGAAAGGCTTCACCTTGGACCATCCAGAATTTCCATGTGTGGTTTATCCCCACAAGGACAGTGGGCAGTGAGCTGGGAAAGGAGCTCTGGAGTAGGAAATCACTCACAGTGATGGAACAACTTGTCTATCCACTGGGCTGTCAATAAACTGTCCCACAGGTGGATTCTGCAGGTCAGCATAAGGGCTGAAACCTGAACTTTCTCCCTAAGCCAAAGGAATTCACCTCAATATCTCCCATTTGTCCATAAGCTTCACTTGCACACAGGAGCTTTAGCATCTTTTCCCTTTCAGATTAGACTACAATAATTTGTTTTTTGTTTCACAGAATTCCAGGTAAATAAATTCTTTTCATGCTTCATTTTTTACAGAAATACCATTTTTCACAACTAGCCTTTTATATATTTAAAGGCTCAGTCCAGCTCCAGAGACAGCTGGTGTCTGAATTCCTAAAAAAAACTTTTTGTGGATACCTCCTTTTGTTTATTTATGAATAGTGAGAGAAAATTATCAATATAGTTAAACTGAGATTAATTTGCAATCTCCCAACTAGACACAGTGCTTCATTACATAACCTGGCAGCAGGATTACAGGAATAGATTGATGGGAAAGACCACAGGATTGCAATTTAAGTGCTCTTTGCTCTGAGATTGATTTCCTTTATTTCATCAGGTTTTTTTCCCTTCCTTTTCTGTCCAATTAAACTGTGCTTATCTCAAGCCACAAGTTTGACTTCTTTTCCCCCAGTTCTTTCCCCCATCCCACTGAGGAGGGAGTGAGGAGCTGCTGAGGAGTTTCTCTGCCTGCAGGGTTAACCCACAACAAGCAGAAATTTCAGTTGCTGCAGAGTTGGGTTCCAGCTCTAAGTTCAGCAGGAGGTTTCATCAAATCTGCAATTAATTTACTTACTGAACACTGATGAAGTCCTTGAGACACTCACTGATTCCCACCAGCCTGCAGTAATTAACACTGTAGGATGCATTTGTCAAAATTATCTTCTTTTTGTAGATTTGACCAACAACAAAATCCTTGGAAAGCCAAACACACCAGGTGAGTGTCAGAGACATGACATCATGTTCATGGTCTAAGTGAGTTATTAACAGTTTTGCTAACTAACTGAAATTTATCTGCATGGGAGTCACCTCCTCTTCAAGGACATTATTTTACAGTAATAATGGATTTACAAACAATATACAAGTACCACTCATGCTGCCCTTCAAAAAACACACAACAAAGTTCAGCAGGAGGTTTCATCATCTGCTCACCCTTCTGACAGTATTTAAACTCCCTTAAGAAAAGGAAGTATTTTATAATTTAGATAGTAAAATTAACTAGTTTTTATTCAATCTATCTCTCAACTAAGAGATATTAGAGAAAAAGGCAAGAGTTGTTTCAAATTTCACTACAGATCTATTAAAGGCTGCAATAGAATTTCAATCAAGACATATTAAAGGCTGCAATAGAATTTCAATCAAGACATTTGGGTACATCTCCAGCAGATACCTCTCTACAATTCCATGCAGAATGGTCACTGACCTTGAAATGAATGCAGCTGGGTTTGCTGTGGAAAGCACAGTGCTTATGCTCCTGACCAGGCACAGTTTGCTTGTGAACAATTCCAGTTTGGGGTTCCTTCATTTTTTTCTCAGCCATTTGTTTCCTCATTGCCCTTATAGCCAGCTGTGTTGGATCTGCTTTGGGCACCTAAAGAGGAACATGCAGAAAAAAACACCAGATCTGGATGTGATCACAGAATCTGCAGCTCCAGTAGAAAAATCTGCAAAAGGAATCCTCCAGCACCTGGCCAGCCTTTGTCTGGCTCTCTCCAGACAAACTCAGCATCCCAACCTCAACATGAAGAATTTAATGGATTCTCAGCTGTCTGTTCTGCAGTTTATCATCACCCAACATGACAACATCATGTTTTTCATTGCAGAATTAGCTTTTTCTGCACTTAGAGTTTGGGTTTTTTTCCCTCAACTTGTTAAACATTGAGAAAAAAAATCAGCTGACTTCACTGGAATGTTTCAGTCATGGTCCAGTGCTTCTCTATGCAAGTCTAGGAATATGTACTGACGTGATTTCTTTTTGATCAATTCTGAAGTATTTTTAAACTCAAACCATTAAACATAATGTGATTTATGTCTTCACAGACTTCTGAACTAAACCTGAAGTACTGTTTTCTCTTTGAGAGAACAAACTCCTCCAGAACAGTGTCAAACAGCAATGACTGATGATATACTCACATCTGAATTTCTGCATCTATGTAATAACATAATGTCTGCATTTTAACTGTAAAATACACAATTATTGGTTTTGAGAAAGGATTTTTTCTGTTTCTAACAAGAGGTATCACAACATTTACCTTGTGCAAGTCATATTCTCGACTCCAAAGTCCTGGAAACTCTGGTACCAGGAGGGTCTTGTCCCTCTCTGTGTCCCCATCACCACTTTCCCAGAGCACATCCTGGGGTCTGTTCTCAGAACTCTCTCCTTGGGGAGCAGTTCCCTCCCCAGCCAGGGAACAAACTGAAGGAGAGCGCCATGGCTTGGGTGGAAGAACACAAGGATTGAGGATACAGCTAAAAATTACTACAGAACAGTTACTTCAACAATTATCAGTTTCTGAGCAGATATTTTTACACAAAAATCAGAGCCCTTTGGCTTTTTGGCCTCTTGGCCTTTGCCTCTAAGGCCAAAGATGCTAATTTAGGCCAATTCCCTCTTAAAACACTAAATACAGACAAAATCTTATGTTAAAAGTCACTAAATTTCCTTCAAGAAAAAGGAAGCTAACAGATATTAAGAGATCTGATGGGGAAATTACTCTCCACTTGTTCTCTACTGCCTCTTGTTTGTCACAGCCTGTGCTATTTTTAAACAGAACTCAGTGACCTGCATGTTTAACAATACAAAACAAAGCAATCTAAAGAGAGTTAATTCCTAGGCCTTTGATTACCTGTGATATTTCTCCATCTGCTTGTTTGCAGGTCTCCTCACTTTGCCAGGTTTCCCTACGCTGCAGTGAAGGATCCTTAAGCTTACCACGAGCCTTAGCAGCCTTAGTAGGGCACTGACTTTTTTTCTGTTTGTGAATAGAAGCTCTTTCTTGCAAAATTCGAGACACAATCTCCATTTTTCTTGACTTCTGCAGTTCTCTAAAAGCTCTGTAATCCAAAGTTGTAAGAAATACTAACCCAACCATGGTTGTTAACAGTAATATTAGCTACAGCCCAGTTCCCTTGGAGCCTTGTAGCTAAATAGCAAGTCTTGAAGTTGAGTTCAGTGGTAATTTGTGCCAAGACACCAAGTGATTCAGAAGCTGTTTATACATTTTTGCAGACTAAATATACTCAGTTAGAGTGTTTTAGAAGGCTGATACAGACTTTCACAGTGTTCAGGGCAGGAAGAAGGACAGTTACTTCAGGTTTCCAGTCCAGGGTCACTGAACTCCCCTGCTGGAGGAGTCGTTCAGGAACACCCACGGAGCTCTGGTGCTCTGAGCACCCCTAAGGCAGGAGTTCAGGGCACCAAGAACAGACTGTGCAAGTGTCACACACAGAGTGGGAGAGGGAGATCACTCCCTCCAGGCACCATCAGAGATGTTCTGCCTCCAGGAGCTGCCTGAGCTCCAGGGAGCAGGCAGAGTTTGATGTGGATATGATACTCACTCTTTCTTTTTTTCGTCTTCTTGCTGTCGTTTATGGAGAAAAATTTCCCTGATAGCATTGCCTCCTTCTGCTAGGATGGCCTCTCTCATTTTCATCTCCTCCTTCTTTGCCTCCAAGGCCTTTGCTTTGTTCAAAATCTGGAGAGTTTGGAGCCTTTCCTATGAAAGTCACACAAACCAGTTACCTATTTGATTCACATATCACAGAATATAGAACAGAGAATCTAATGCTGGTCCCCTTATCCAAGTACACATTTATGGTGCATGTCTCTGAAGCAGGAGGTTGTGTCTGTAATATTCTCTGTAGTCATGGAGTGCTGAGATGCAGAAAGCTCTCACTAGGTCCAGGCTAATTCTCTACCCTTCCAGCCTGCCCCTGGAATGCTGCTCAGTGAAGGAATGAGGAAAGATAACAGTTCTAAACAAATCAGGATTAAATTAAGATCATTCCCTCAGATTCTACAGAACATAAATAGAAAAGCAAAGCAGCATAGCTCAGAAATTCCTAATTTATACTATTTAAATTCTCAAATAACTGTTTTTCTTCCATATGTTTTCTCTGTGTGGAATATTTCTGCATTGGGATCCAAATAACTGGAAATCCTTCTGGCTGAACTTCCAGAGAACTTTTTTTAGTATGCATTATTTCCCAGAGAGTTCCCCTCCCAGAACAACTAGACTGTTGACAGAATAAATTGCACCAGCAGAAGTGTCAAAACCTGCCCACACAGATCTCATGCCATCCCTCCAATGGTGAAACTCCCCCCAGTTTCAAGGGCTTTGGTCAGTGATCTGATCAAAAACCACCCCACAGCTCTGTGAGGAAAGCTGAGCTGACTTGCACGAGAACCCAGCAGCCTCCCAAGTGAGTGACTTCACTGCAGCCCAGCCCAGCAGCAGTACCCTGTTGGAAGTGATGCTGGTTTTCAGGGAAAGCACAGCTTGTATCCTTCTCTCCATATGCTCCTGAGCTTTCACTTCTTCCTTTGCATTTTTTTCACGAATTCTGTAAGCAAAGTAGAATCTTTCAGGCTCTCATCCTGGAAAGCTCTTGGTGCTAGAATGTCTGAGCTGACAAGGAGTAATTGCCAGTGTCCCCAGGCAGTGCTGCTGGAAACCCCTGTGTGCTGGGCACGGGCTGTGGGCACAGGGAACAGTTGGAGTCTCCTCCAAACACGGCACTGCTCGAGCTCCAAGTGCCAACAGGTTTTCAAATATTTTGCTCAACAACTTCAATTTTTTAAAATTTTGGATATGAAGAATGTGTTTCATGTTATGACATATGACTGGCTGCTAAAATAAAGAATTCAGGTGTTGCTCATATAAGCAATATCTAAACCTTATGTAGCAAACTTTTACAAGCCAAGCACATGTACCCACACTAAAAATATACCCTAAAAACTCTACAAGTCTGAAATATGTGGGCAGGAACCAAACCTGGGAATATTCCAGCTAATATAATGGGAAAAAAATTAAGATTGATATGTTTGATACATTTGTCAAGAAAAAAAAACCTATTTGATTTTGTTTTTCTTAATTATAATCAGTTTGTGTACACCATCTAATAAAAATAAACCAGCATAGAAACAGTACAATTGTTTCAATCATTTTACAATTAAGTCCTAATATTTATATATTGAGATATATTTGCATATATGTAAAAATAAATAACAAACGTTCCATGTTTTCAGCAGCAAAATAATTCAACACCAGAGTAATAACATAAACATAAATCTATGAAGAAATATTTAATTTAAAATCAACCAGAGCAGAAGCACAAAGAAAAGGCCCACCAAGCCATTGATGCTTTTTCCCCACATTTCTGAGGGGACACAGAATGGCATAGGGCAGGTTTCAAACCTGGATTTTAGTTATACTATTTTAGTTAATTACACACACATATATAAAATGCTTCAAATCATAATCAATGCCTCCAAGTGGCCAGAGCCCTCATGACAAAGACCCCAGGGAATCTGGAGGCCATGCAAGGACATGGAATGGATTTTCTTCTTTCCACATCCTTTTGTGCTCTGTAAGGTCTCAATGCTTCACCACACTGCACCTGACAAGAGATTTCCAAGTGCAACAGAAGACACACCTTGCAGAAAAATCATTATTTTTTCAAAGGCTAGAGGATAAAGTCTTGCCCAGCAGAGAAAGTACAACAGGAAAGGAGTGAAGCCCCACCTTGCCATGCTTTGCCTCAGGAAGCAGACTGCTTTCTCATGGTTCCTTCTGGCATCCTCGAGGAGTTTTTTATTTCTTTCTTCACACTTTCTCCGGGCTTCCTCCTCTCTTCTGCAAAACACAGACAAACCAACAGTTGCAGCAGGACTAAGGAAAATTTGATTCCAACACAATGAGACCTCAGGGTGGGGTTGGGGAGTTTATTAATATGTGCTGAAATTAGGACATTTGTCTGCTCCCCACATTCCCCATATTATAAACATCACAAAAGCCACAGACTGACACACTTTTGCTCTGCTTTTGGAGAGCACTTTTGTGCTTTTTGGTGTCTGCTTCTGCTCCAGGAAATCTCAATGGGCTTCACCATAAGTCCAGAAGGTCCTGGAGGCCAACAGCACTGCAGACACATGCAGTTAGTCTGACCCAATAAACCACATTTCCTATGATAAAACCCTCTGCCTTTGTAGTTTTCTCATTAACAAGTTTATTCCCATAGACCAGAAATCTTTACCCGCATAACTGCAAGGCCATGGCCAATTCTTATTTTAATTCCATTTCCTCATCAAATATTCCTGAAGCACACCCAGCTATGACACACAGTAGCACCAGTATTTGAACTAGCTAATCTCAGCACCTGCAGCAGAGAACTGGCTGAAAATAAAACAAGAAAGGCAGCAGGCTCTGACTTTGAGGCTCTTACTTCTCTCGAGTCCGACGTGTTCCTTCTGCTTGCAGGGCTGTTATTTTTTCCTTCCCAATCCTCATTTCTCTCTCCTCCTGGTATTGCATCTGTAGCTCCTCCTCATCTTTTTGAAGTTGTTCACGGAGGATGTCGTATTTTCCCTGCTCAGTTTCTATCTGCCACAGCTCAACCCTTTAAAAAAAAAAGGGTGAATTGTTTTCACTGGAATACTGATATTCTTTCACTTTAAGGTGATAGATTGAGTAGGAAGGCTCTATGAGGAAAATAAACATCTAACCATGTTTTCTTTTATTATTTTCAAATGTATTTTTAATCAAACCCTTTTACTGACACAGGTGTTCCAGACTAAGGCTCATATCTACTAGCATATCCTTTTCAAAGACATCCAAAATATTAGTCAAAAAAAGGTAAAAAAAAAACCCTCAAGTTTGTGTTTCTCCCATTTATCTAGAAAAAAGTAAGAAAACCAAGAAAAATTCTAAAAATAGCTTTTCCTTCAACAATAAATAACTTCAGGGACAGGCCACAGCTTTTATTCTTCCGTGCTTAGCTGAAGGAACCAGATATGACAAAGCTGAGCACATTATTCTGTTCTGTGTATTGCTAATCACACAACAAACAAGCCAAGCATTTTAAAGCTATTACACAACACTGCAGCAGAACACACTGTATCCTGGTTAACCACTTGGCTAATCACAGCTAGGAGCTCGTGCCTGTGCTCCTCCTTTGATGTACCTGTGCTACCAAAACATAAACACACTCACCTGTTGCCTCCTGCAACAGACAGCTTCACTCTGTCTGATATAAAGAAGTAATTTATTATGTGTGAACAATCAATTACAAGCAATATTAACCTTGCATAAAAATATAGAGTAGTGCTACAATGTCTCCATCATGCTCATTTTCTATCCTTTCCTTTATGCCCCATAAAAACACTAAGAGGCATAAATTACAAGTATTTATGCTCATGCACAGACATATTTACTTTAGTCCAGCTTATTTTACATTTCAAATGAGACTTGTTTAGATGCAATTTATGCACCTCTCATAATAAAATCAAAGCTTTATTTACATGTGCAAAACTAACTTGGGGACTGAGCCACAGCACCCAACTTTGTAAAGAATGAACCATGCAGGTTGGAATGATGTAGTTCACTATTTACGAGCAATTTTTCTATTTTTTAATCCATCCAACAGCATAAGAATGTAATAAAGATCGATTCCCTTCACACCTTCTTCATTTCCTCACTTACAAGTTTTGTTTTAGTGTCAGAGCAAGTCTCAGCTCCAGCTCCTTCTCTCTCTCCAATTCAGTGCACATTCTGCTGCTCATGGCCTGCAGGCGGGACACGGCTGCACTGGCGACGTTAGAGAGAACCATCAGAAAGAAATGTGAACACAGCCCCCCTTGCAGACCAGCAAAAACAAAGCACAGCTCTAAGGCTCAGATTTATTCATCAGAATCCCAGCAATTTATGCAGCCTCTTGTTTAACCTTCTAAGTGTCCATTCTTGAGGCAGAGCTTTCTTTAAACTCTTACACACCAGTCGAAAGGAATTGATAAGAATTTCAAAAGCACTGACCAGTAGCTTAATGCAACTATTCACTTCTCAAACTGATAAAAGTAGTATTATTCATGAAGATAAGCATAGGTGAACCTAGAGAACCTAGACTGATTTTGCTTTTAAAATGGTACTACAATATTCCATACACTTAGCCTACAACTGCAGCATTCCCACACAATTATTTTCCTTCTCTCCCCAGGAAAACTAGCAGACAGTGTACTACAGGATCCACAGACAGAGGCCTGGCTATACTCAACAAAAACTCCCATCCTCTAAATGAAAATTGGATCTTCTACCTGCAGCTACTCCTCTAAATTCAACATTTCTGTATTTGCATTGGTAGTGCTAATGGCAGCCAGGATTTGCATTACTGCTAAAACACAAAGACTTTGAACTTAGTAAGCCAGAAATCTATCAAGCCTTTTCACTCCACGAGTCACTTGCTAAATGTAAGATTGGGAGAATTGCTCTTTTTTCCATATCTAGACCTCCCCATGTGACCCATCATAAGGATAAACACTGCTTTTCTGCTTTTGCTGGGATTTGTTACTGTCTCTGAGATCCCACTTGCACCACCTCAGGAGGCTCATTTGCATCAACTCATCAGTTTTGTTTAAGCAGCTCTCCCATTCTGACAGTTAACCTGCCTTCCTTTCTCTCATTCATGGCTGCTCTAACCTGGAGATTACCACAGGTTAGAAATGCAGCTGCGAAGTTTGTTCACAAGCCTCTGGCTCCTGGTACACAAACCACCCACTGCTTTCTATTTAAACCAAATGTGAAGAGTACAGTAAATTGCCTCCCACTTGATAGCACAAGTGTTTCAGAGCAGCTCCTGTATGCAGAGCTACTCCTGAAAGGCATTCCTGCATTCCAGAACAACACAAGAAAGGAATGGCGCATGCATGTGTGTATTTATAAAAATATGCACACACAGAGATATAAATCGTGACTGAGTAATCACCAGAAGCAAAGCCATGACCTCCAGGAGTGCCACAGCACCTTGATTCATCAGACTGAACAGAAGATTGAGACCCTGACAGACATAATTGACAGCAGTGGGCTAGGCTGATTTAATACCTGTTGTTACATTTAAAAATATATGCCTCTTTCCTACCCATTCCCAAGTTTCCACCTCTTTCTGCTCTTATCTCATTAATTACACACAGATGAACATAGTGGATGCCTGTAATCCTTGGTATCCAGAAATACTCTCTACCTACACATTGCCAGCCTCCTCCTCTCTCTCTATTTCCATGTCTACATGATCCAGCTGCTTTGCCAGCATCTTGCTCCGCAGCCGACAGGCACTCAGCGTGTCACTGCAAGAAACAAACACATCATCTGTGTTTTGTAGGCTCTTTTCTCAGTGAAACTCTTCTTTTTGGGGGCAACATTCACAGCCAGGGTTCCTGTCAGATGCAGAGTTCTCTACATGCTAGTATTTATGACAGATACAGCATCTCAGTATTTCCTGGTGATTTGTGCTGATGGATTGTTTGCTTAAACACTAACCTGGTTTCTTGGACTGCCAGTTCCTTTTCCCTGACCATGTCATCGAGAAATTGGAGGTTTCTCTGTGAGGCTGATATGCAAATTCTGTCTGCAGACTTCAGAGGCTGAATGCTACCAGTGTAGCCCAAAGAGTGTTCTGAGCTTTGCCTTTGAATTGAAACACACAGCCAACAAAGAAACATAATGCAAAACTGTAGTTCTCTGAAGTTTGTCTGACATCCTTACATCCCTGCTTTCTGTTTTACTCTAGCAGAACTGTTACAAATAAAGCCATTATAAATAAGGAAGAACATGAACACAAACAGCACAGGAAGTTTGCATGCATGGACTTAAGACAGGATTTTTAGTATTGGATATCTAATGTTGAACATTTATACCCTCATTTAAAGCACTAATGATGTGCCTTCATTTTAAAATGCCTGTAGCTCCTCTTGATCCCACCTTGGCCATTTAATTTTAGTGCTCCTGAACAATAGTTTACAATTTTAACAGGAACATTTTAAACTAGTTTAAGACATGTCCATACACAGCTGCTCACTCAGCACCTCAGAGGAAATTCAGTTTGAACTGGAACAAGGTATTTACGTGCTAGAATCAGACCAGTCTCCAGCATCTTCAGAAATGTCCTTGTTTTCCATCTTGCCACCTTCATCCAGCTCTTCTTCCAGCTCATAATCTAGCAGATATTGAAACAACTGCTTAATAAAGAGACTTTGAATTTTAAAATGCAAAGCTTTCTATATTTGCTGTCAAGTCACAGAGTGGAGAATCAGACATGACATTTTATAGCATTACTGCAGTGTACATTAAAAAATTCAAATGGCAAAACACACAGGACTATTATACACCTGCAAAAGAACAGGAGAATGTGCTCTGCCTTCATGTGGAAGAGTCACCAAGAATCCCATTCACGTGGGAAAACCCCAGACAAGAACAGGGAGGGGGACAAGGGAGGATAATGTATTGTCAGGTTCTGGCCAATGATCTAACACGTTTATCTTACATTAAGTTTACATTAATGTCAGTTTTTTGTGAGTTATAAAAACAATTAATTTTCACCTTCCCAGTGTTCTTCCATGTCAGGGAGCTGACTCGCACCATCTTCTTTTTCTTCCTCTTCTTGTCCTTCTTCTTCCTCTTCTTCTCTTTCTTTTTCCTCCTCTTCTTCTCTTTCTTCTTTCTCCTCTTCTTCCTCTTCTTCTCTTTCTTCTTCCTCCTCTAGAAACACTAGAGGAGATATTTCTTTTTCCTCTTCTTCCTCTTCTTGTCCTTCTTCCTCCTCCTCTAGAAATGCTAGAGGAGATATTTGCTGTTCTCCCTCACTATAACTGATCTCATGATCTTCCATGCTGACAGTTCTTTCCAAATGACCAGGCTGAATAAAAAGAACATGTTTTACACATCAAATGTGCAACAACTTGCAAGAGTGGTGACTATCTCTGGAGGTGAATTCACAGCATTCAGTACATACTTAATGCATGTGAAACAACTGGATATGACCACATACCTCTGTGCTAGTAACACATTTTTAGTATCAACTATAATAAATCTCTTAGTGAAAACCAATGACTTTGCTTTTTTTTGCCTTTTTTTTTTTTAACAATCAGCTAAGTAACAAGACAAACCTTCTGAATGTCTGAATGTATTTTATACATTTACACCATGACTTTGCCCCAAATAATTCAGGCACAACTCTAACAAACATTATTTGCTCTTGAGTCTTGAGAGGTTCTCCAATGCAAAGCAATCTTTCTCAAATGTTGTTACAATTTATTAGAATTCAGTAAATTCTGCTTGTCATCTAGAATGAGTTATTACCACATGGTTGAGCATCTCACATCTTACTCACAGAAAGACTTGCACATATGATTAATTTTAACGAAGGTGGCTCAGTTTTGAGTGTGTTTATGTAAATCCTACTGCAGAACTCAAGAAGAATCAACAAGAAGAGAGCTGCTATTTTCTCCAGTTAAGGAACAGAGAAAACTCACCCCAGGATTTGAAGTACGGAGGAATGAGAAAAGATAGGAACCACCTTAAAGCCAAGTAGGATTCCTGCGTTGGGCTATTGATTTAGGGATGTTGGTGGCACTAAGAAGCGGCACAAACACCAAACGAGCTGCCAGGGCAGCAGGGGCCCCAACGCCTTCAGCCAAACCACCGCGTGGTGAGGTTGTGCGGCTCCAAATCCCGAATAACAAAGTTTGGGGTAAATTAGGCCGAGATGCTCAGCACGGCAGAAGGCCCGAGCGGTCAGACAGGACCCCCCGGGGCAGGCTCGGTGCTCGCGGCGCTGGCCCCTCACGGGCCCCCCACGGCCCCTCACGGCCCCTCACGGCGCCCTCACCGGCCCCTCACGGCGCCCTCACGGAGTCCCCACGGCCCCCTCACGGCGCCCTCACGGCGCCCTCACGGCCCCTCACGGCCCCTCACGGGACCCTCACGGCCCCTCACGGCCCCCTCACGGCGCCCTCACGGCCCCTCACGAGCCCCTCACGGCCCCTCACGGCGCCCTCATGGGTCCCTCACGGGCCCCTCACCGGCCCCTCACAGGCTCTCACGAACCCCTCACGGCCCCTCACGAGCCCCTCACGGGCCCCTCAC
>VZTB01001845.1:55803-81700 GCA_013397245.1 Thryothorus ludovicianus
AGGGCCAGGGTCCCTGGGCTGATGTCCAGTGTCCGAGGGCTGATGTCCGGAGTCCAAGGGCCAGGGTCTCTGGGCTGATGTCCAGTGTCTGAGGGCTGGAGTCCCTGGGCTGGGGTCCGGTGTCCGAGGGCTGATGTCTGGTGTCCAAGGGCCAGGGTCCCTAGGCTGATATCCAGTGTCCGAAGGCTGATGTCCGGTGTCTAAGGGCCAGGGTCCCTGGGCTGATGTTCAGTGTCCGAAGGCTGATGTCCGGTGTCTAAGGCCCAGGGTTCCTGGGCTGATGTTCAGTGTCTGAGGGCTGATATCCAGTGCCAAGGGCCGGGGTCCCTGGGCTGATGTCCGGTGTCCGAGGGCCAGAGTCCCTGGGTCGGGGGACTGGTGTCCGAGGGCTGATGTCCGGTGTCCAAGGGATGAGGTCCCTGGGCTGATGTCCAGTGTCTGAGTTCCGGGGGCTGTGGGCTGATGTCCAGTGTCTGAGGGCTGGGATCCCTGGGTCAGGCTCCAGTGTCCGAGGGCCGGGTCCCTGGGTCGGGCTCCAGTGTCCGAGGGCCGGGTCCCTGGGTCTGGGTCCGGTGTCCGAGGGCTGATGTCCGGTGTCCCTGGCCAGGGTCTTCACGGTTGTTCAGATCATTGAGTTCTTGAGGTTTGAGCCATCTTGAGCAGCTCATTGGGGTGTTTTCCTGCTTGACGATTGTTTACATTATTTTTTCTCAGAGGTAGATTAAAATATGAAACACCGACACGGCTCCTGCCCGGGTGTGGTGGCCAGTGAGCTTTTGACACGTTCTTTAAAAGAATGATTTACACTTTGGAAATACAGCACCATTAACAATTCCATCGTATTAGTGCCAGCAATTTCCCTGGTGGGAGCACCTCTACCTGTGTTGCCTGTCTGAGACATCTGGTTCAGGTGGTTTCAGGTAACCAAAGCCAGAGACATTCTCAGTGAACTTTCAGCTTAGTGTTTCTTCACATACACTAAAAAATTTAAAGCAAGTTGGTGGCATTGTGGTAAAATACCCTTTTTGTGGGTAAGGATGACTTGCTGCAATGTGAAGTCCTGTGGATTTGGAGCTGAGCACACNCTGAGGGCGGGGATCCCTGGGTCGGGCTCCATTGTCCGAGGGCCGGGTCCCTGGGTCGGGGTCCGGTGTCCGAGGGCTGATGTCCGTTGTCCCTGGCCAGGGTCTTCACGGTTGTTCAGATCATTGAGTTCTTGAGGTTTGAGCCATCTTGAGCAGCTCACTGGGGTGTTTTCCTGCTTGACGATTGTTTACATTATTTTTTCTCAGAGGTAGATTAAAATATGAAACACCGACACGGCTCCTGCCCGGGTGTGGTGGCCAGTGAGCTTTTGACACGTTCTTTAAAAGAATGATTTACACTTTGGAAATACAGCACCATTAACAATTCCATCGTATTAGTGTCAGCAATTTCCCTGGTGGGAGCACCTCTACCTGTGTTGCCTGTCTGAGACATCTGGTTCAGGTGGTTTCAGGTAACCAAAGCCAGAGACATTCTCAGTGAACTTTCAGCTTAGTGTTTCTTCACATACACTAAAAAATTTAAAGCAAGTTGGTGGCATTGTGGTAAAATACCCTTTTTGTGGGTAAGGATGACTTGCTGCAATGTGAAGTCCTGTGGATTTGGAGCTGAGCACACATGTTAGAATACTGAAGGTTACCAAATTTCAATCCCAAAGAAAGCTGTCTTAAATGTCTTTTCAGAAGTAAGCCTGTACTATCCTGACAAAAGAATTTCACTGCTAGTTACTAATTAAAGGTTATTACAGCAGAAATCACATACTGCTCATGCTGCCCATTTATTATGTCACATTCTGAACAGTTCCTCTGGCTTCAGCAGCAACTGCAGCTCTAGAGGTTCAGTATGAACTTCTGTAATTGTTATAAATATGCACAAAATCACTGCATGAGAAGTCTTCTGATGATATTTCAGTGATTTACATAGTGAATGTCTATGTTCATGAAGTGAATCAGTTTGAATATTCTGTTCTGCAGCGGAATCTCCTGACCCTCTGTGTTTGATATCAGTGTCCAGGTACCAGATTTAGGGTGCCCAGAGAAGCTGGGGCTGCCCCATCCCTGGAAGTGCTCAAGGCCAGGTTGGACATGGCATGGAGCCACCTGGGATAGGGGGATGGAGAGGTTGGAACTGGGTGAGCTTTGAGTTGCCTTCCAACCCAGGCCATTCTAAGATTCTGTGATTTTAGCTCTAAATTGGTAATTAACTGGGTTTCCTTTCTGTTCTATTCCTTGCATTACCTTGACAAAGTCAAGGACCAGTGCAGCTGGATCCACAGCAAAGCAGATCCCTGTTCCCTCACTCTTGGCACTAGGCCTCGATGATGTGCTAGAACCCAGCCATTCAAAGCTTCACAGGGATTCAGTTATTAAGATACTGAGACATCATCTGCACCAAAACACACCCTGATCTGTACACAGAGACAGATGCATTCTCAGATTTATTTAGTTGAAAACGTTCCTTAATTGTAAGCAATATTTCTGTAATTGTTATTGTTGCCATGAGAGTAAGGTCTAGGTTTTGATCTCAGGCACACAAGCACATGCTGCTAATCTGAGCATTTATTTCCACTGGCACACACAGTATGGAGTATAAATTACTCACAGTGACCAGTTCCTTGTCCCACATTTATGCTATAGGTCCTCAATCTTGAGAAATACACGGACATTCTTAGCTTTATAAATGGTGGAATCTTGATTTTATGGCATCTATTCATATTACATAAAACAAATTACATACAGACATTTGCAGGATTAAAGCTACAAGATGTAGGCTAAAAATATGCAGTGATTAACTGTATAGCTCTCTCTGCAGATCTGGAATAGTTATAACTGTGTTAACTCTGAACCTGCCAGTTCCCACCCTCCTCAAGTTGGGATGAAAAAGATCCAAGCATGGATTTTCCCCTCATGAAAACACTCAGAAGAACACCTGGAAATATCACTGATTGCCAGTGTCTCGTGAAGTTTATATTCAGTGTATTTTTTCAGTCTCAGTTTACAACTGTTTGAATTATTTTCATAACAAAAATATCAATGAGGGTCATAATTTTGTGTCAGGTGAATAATGTGTTTTTATGGAAAGACAATGTAGGTTTTTCTCTATCATATGGATAAGAGAAGGGAGAAGATATCTGCAGTTCCTCTGAAGGAAATTATGGCTCCCCAGCCAAGTTCCTATCTCCCAATCTACAACTTACGTCTATCAACTTAAAGCCAGTGAATCTCTAAGATTTAAGCTCCAGGAAATGCACAAAAAAAGGCTTTGGTTGATGCAGCTCTTCCAGATTTTGTGGGCTCTGGACCGCAGTGATCCATCTCAGAGAAAGTGGGAAAGGCAGTGAGCAGATCCAAACGAACCCCCTGCTGTTTGCTCCCACGAGGTTGAATTCAGAGGCATTTCTGTGGAGTCCCTGCAGTCCCAGCTCAGGATCAGCTGCAAAGGCAGCAGAGCTGGCCAGTTCCCTGTGCTGTGTGGCTGCGTGCTGAGCTTCCACAGGCAGTTGGCATTTCCCTTCCCAACGTTTCCAAGGTGACAGGAGCTCATATATGGAGCTTTCTGGCGTTTGGGCAGGGAGACATGCCAATAATGGAATCTGCATTTTGGCAGGGTGGTTCATATCAATTACATAACACGACTTGTCTGCCCCTGGTGTTTGATAGGCATCGATGTTGGCCTGTAAACAATGGCAAACATTGATTTGTCCGACTGTAAATAATGGCAAACATTGATGAGCCTCTTTCCAATGACTCATCCTTACAGATGGATGGACAAAAAATCCAGAGGGGCATTTGCTGTCAGAGCACTTCGTGGAGGATTGGCCTGGGATGGCACCAGCTGGGAGTGCACCCCTGAGAGCAGCACATCTGGGGTAAAACTCATCAGCCTGGTCCTGGAATTACCCTGGCTTGCGGGCAAAGTGGGGAATTTCATCCCAAATCTGTTGCATAAAGAAAAGGAAAGGAGGGCAAAGTGTCTGGCTGCAGTGTGCTTTATGATTATAAAAAAAATTTATGCAGACTGAGGGAGGAACTAGATGTTCTACAGAACATTTAGAAACAGATAAAAACTATATTCCTAGCATTTAAGGTGAAAGGGAAATTAATATTGTGGTTATCCAGATACTGATTAAATACAGACACATTTGTGTTGGGGCTGGGGGACGTTCAGACAGTGCAAATACAGTACAACCTCTGAAATGAGCTAAATATTCCCACCGTGCAATTGATACTGATATTCCCAAATCTCATTTACAAAAATAGGCATATGTGTGTAATTTATATATCTAGAGACATTTGGCGATGTTGCCACAACAGTCTTTCACGAGCTGCTTAGGTGGAATCATGGGAGGGTGAGACTAATTATCCCTGTGGTACATTTTTTGCCTCTAAAAATTATATGTGACAATATGACATCTTTATTTTGCTGGCTGTAAAACCACCTGTTCTATTTAGAAAATGATCTATTAAGAATACCAGGTGAAGCAGTGCAACTGTAAAATAAATTGAAATAATGTCCTTTTGATACAGTCTCAAAATCCTGAGTAATAAATGACTGAAAACTTGTTTTTTTTGCCCAAATCACTGAGCATGCTTCTCCTCAATCCCATTAGTTTACACCATCCAATAAATTATTGCATGGTAGCAGTTACAGAAGTATGGGTGACTGTGATCAGGGAAAGTTCATACCTGTTTCACATTCCAGAATAAAAACACTTGACAGATACTGAAATGTGAGTTTCTGGCTTCAATGTAGTAAAATATACTTCAAAGTTGTGACCTTTATTACTGCTTGAGTAGGCTGAATACTTCAAGAATTAGGAATTGTTGCTACAGTAGGAATAACAACTAATGATTTAATAAATGGTAATGATTAAATGTCACTGTAAAATTGTCCAGAGTGGGTGGAACTCATTAGCATTTGACCTGGCATGGACAAATAACACAGAAACACAGATTTAGGGCCCCAGTGTTGCTTTCACAGATGTACTCCAGCTTTACTCCAGCGAAGATCCAGGTTTGCCCCGAGCTGTGTCACTGTGACCAGACACCCTGGTCCTGCTGGAGCTGCAGTGTCCCCACAGCCCCCGAGGGTCCTGCAGGGTCAGAGCCTGGCAGGGACATTGCCACGAAAGCTGGGGCCTGCAGCCACAGGGACTGAGGAGAAGCAGCAGCTTGTTGGAGTGAAAAAAAAGGCTTAGGAAACATTGAGTATCATGGGCCATCTTTTTAAGACTATTTGACAGTTCCCAGCCAGTAGCTAAAGCGAAAGGAAAGCTTTAATTATTTTCAAGAGGATTAGATGAGAAAGATTTGGAGAGCTTATTTATTTTGTTTTGTTTTGATGTTTTAATGGCAATTTTAATAGTTTCTTAATCTATGTCTTAGTAATTTTAATCTGTCATTGACTGTAATGAGTTTGGGATATTTAGCTAGAACTGTAGGAAATTAAATGTATTGTTGATCTTTATTATTTTATCTCCTCTCTTCCCTTTGGCAATAGGAGTTATTTATTTTGAGTGGGTTGTGCACATATATGTGTATATATATGTACCAGTCTATTTTAAATATGTATTGTATGTAAAACAAACTAAATCCAAGGCTGAATAACCAAACATTTCTTCTTCTTTAAACATGAAGATATAATCAAGGCCCTTGTAGATAAAGTGTAATTTATGTATCTGAGAGAACTTTTACATCTTTTAGGATTGCCATTGTATTTTTACTTGTGTCAGGGTCACTTTTGTAACAAAGTCTGTCCTTTCAGGACAGTGTGTTTGTATCAACACACAAATCCACACATCACACACTTACATGTGTCATCCCCACCTAAAATCTGCTCGGACACAATCCAAATGTACAAAGTGCCTCTGTGGATTTCTTGGCTATTTTTACAGATATATGTTAAAGGCATAGAAAGCTGTTCTTTTTTGCTAGTAAATTGGGTGACAGCTGTCCAGCCAGAGGAGAACATCAAGGAATTCTCAGCATAGGTACATAGCCCACTGGACCATCAGCCTTAAGAGTAGGAAAAATATGAAAAAATCCCAGCTCAAAATATCCCAAAAGGTGTGAATGTGTTCTGTTATATGAGGAGACAAAATCATTCTGTTCTGTGTGTCACCAGGTAAATTCCATTAAAAATCTTTACTTTTCCTCCTAAAAAACAATTTTAAATTTGTGCAATAATCTGACTCCTTGAGTGAAAATTTGTGTCTTTTCCTCCTTTTTGGATATTAGCTGCAGGATTGCCATTGAAATGGGCAGAGGGAGGAAAAGATCAGAAAGAAAATAACCCCTTACATCATTCTCACAGGTTTATGACATGCTCGTATTTGTTGTGTTGCATTTGTGTGTATTGTGTACATCTGCTCTCCGGGATCTCACGGGGCTGTTGGTCCCCTCACCCACCACCCCTCTGCAGCCATTTGAAATGTTGGTACTAAATAACAATACAGAACTAGGAAGACAAAAAGATGAATCCAACACTTTACCCCTGCTGCCTCCGTTCATCAGCTTAAGGTACCTGCACAATCATTTTTTTGTTTTATGATATAATTTCTTGAAAATGTCTCCGCACCGTTTCCTTTGTGGGTTGGTTTTAAAATTGTCATTCGAGATTGAACAGCACCAAAAAGCCGAGGAGGCGGAGGAGGAGAGAAGGAAAGAGAGAATATGGAGGAGAAAACCGAGTTTGACCTGCAAGTCAAGATGAGCCCCGGGTCCCGAGGAGCCCCGTGGCCGGGTCCCCGCTGGCCCCGTGCCGGGATCCGCGGGGCCCGGGAGCCGCCGGAGGTCCCGGGAGTTCGCGAGGCACAAGAGCTGGAAGCTGGAGCACGGCAGCCCGAGCAGCCCGGGATGGAGCAGTGAACTGCTCCGAGCGTTTCACTGTAGAGAAGCCCCTCAGGAGCCCGAGAGCGGCGAGGCAGAAGTTTGCGTCGCGGGCTCTGCCCCTCTCGGTGGTACCGCCGGGCCGGGACGGCGCGCAGGCAGCGGAGGGGCGGCATCTCCCCCGGCACGGTCCCGGCTCGCCCGGCCGTGCGCTCGCAGGCGGCGATGCTGGGAGCCGGGCTGCAGCTGCGGTGCCCGGGTGCCGCCGGGATTTNCTGCGGCTCCTCCTGCTCCTCCCCGGCACGACGCGCGCAGGACATTAGTGGCTCCGGAGCACTTTGAGTTGCTCCCACCCCGCTCCGTGGGATTAATCTATCCTTTTGGAGGTTATTTTCGGCAAGCAGCCTCGCAGGCGGGCAGAGCGGCCGGAGGAAGAGCCCGCGGCAGGGGAGGGATGCGGGAGCAGGGCAGCGGAGCCGGGCGGGACTGAGCCACCCGCAGAGGAGAGGAGGAGAGGGAAGGAGAAGAGAGGAGAGGAGAGCAGAGCTGCCCTGCTCCCTGCTCCCGTGCCGGGCTGCCTGCATGGCTCCCGGGCACTGTGGAGATTGTGGGGGCTGCTGCTGCTGAGCAACCATCCATCGCTTTAAACTCAGCCTCAACTTAGCGCAGCAGGCAAGAATGGCAAAGCCACTGGAGCTTTGGAGCTGCCAGGAGAGCCAGGGAACCTGGGTTTTGGTCGCTGCTGTCTAATAAATGGGAGTAAAATGGAATTTCTTACCTGGGTTTTTCCTGCCTTGATTCTACTGTGCACCCAACAGCACAGGTGTATCAGGTAAGAAAACATCTTATTCTTTCTTAGACTGGCCTCAGGCAGCCTTCCCTCGGTGTAGCTGGAGTGAGTGGTGCCAGCTCAGGCTGGGGCTCCCACTTTTGCCCCGGGATGCTTTCTGCACTTACGGGCCACGACTGCTTTGAGTGAGTGTTCAGGAGAAAAAGGGCCCTTGACTGAAGAGTTTCCTTAATGTGCCTCATCTCTTTCAGTTTTTTCTTCATTCCCCAGCCAAGAATGCACTTCTGCCAGTTGAGCAGCAGTTTCTTGGCTTAGTCAAGGGCTGTGTTTTTAACAGGATGCTCCTGGAAGCCTTTTCCCGAGGGCATTTACTCTAAATTGGGGGCAATCACTTTTTGTAAGGCACTGCAGTATCCCAGCTCAGCCTCAGCCCCTCCAGCAGCTCTGTAGGGGTCTGCTTGAACATGAAACTCTTCCATAAACCCCAGCACAACCAGTGGGGTACGAGCTGAATAGCTTTGCTTAGGGCCTCCATAGGTACCATTAAAACCCCAAAATACAACCATCCCTTTCTAATGCATTCATTAAGTCTCTTGAACTTGGGTTAGCAAGAAGAGATTATCAGAGATCTTAGGGGAAAAGATGTTTGGAGAATGCAAACCATTTCTTAAAATAATAAATTTTAAAGAAAGAGCTGTATTTGCAGCTCTCAGTCACATTCCCTCCGAAGGTGTTAGCTAGGCAACCAGCGACGGTCTCGGTATATTCTTATTTTCTCCAGATCTGGAGGCTGGATGTGGAGAAAGCTTGCCATGATTACGCAATGAAAATAGAGGGGGGAGTAAAAAAGAACTTGCTGCATGTAAAAACATGCCTACACCCCCCAGAGCAGGGGTGGTTGTGGCATTAAAGGGGTCTTGCATTTTCTGCTTCAAAGACATCCTTAATAGCTTCAGAGGAGTGGAAGAGGCAAAGTGGGAACTACAGTAAAACAAACATTGTTGTTACAGGTTATGGAATTTATCAGGGAGATCTGATTTTTTCACTGGAAGGAAAAGAATCTTGCTCAGAGAAAGTGTCAAGTCAACTGCTCTTAGTCAGGATTGACAGAATGATTTATCCTGTGACCTTGAATCTGTTATCCAGGGTCAGATCCTGACATCCTCAGCCTCTGAAGCAATTCAGTGTCACAGTGAAGGCAGAGGAAATATTGCTTATTACCTAAGGGCACCCAGACCTTGCCCCTCATTTTAATGATCCTGTTTCTCCCTCTGCAGCTGGGCCACCATTGAAGCTGTGGGTTGAAAAGTTATGTTTGAGTATATAAGACCAAAAAAAGAGAATTTTAAGGAAGAGTCAGTCTCCTCAGTCTCTATATCCAAGATCTGCTCCTAGGCACAGCAACTGCCATGATATGTGTTTGTTGGATACATTATTTATTTTTATTATTAATTCCATAATTGACTTTCTTTCTCCAGTTACACAATACTGATGGATTGTTTGGTAGGAATACATCTACTCATGGCAGACTCAGGCAAGGCAAATTCGAACTTCTGGAATTCCAACTGCTCAGGTTGTAGTTTTCCAAATATTCCAAAGTGTGCGACATTCCATGGTCAAGGAAAGCTGCTCTGTTTGGATTCAGGATTTAGGGTGGCTATGGCAGGACACTGTTAAATCTTTTAAAAAGGGAGTAGCCTTGCTTGGCTTGCATGTGTACTTTGGATGAGTTAAACAGAACTAAAGTGAAATTTTATCCTTGCATTAGTAAAAATATTTTTGGTACGAGATGCTTTTATGAATAGCAGCATATTAATGGGAAAAACTGCCAATGGCTTCATTTTAAAGCTTGATTTTGTTTTCTAAATGCAGTGTGATTCAGAATTTTGATGATAGAGGCCATCCAACACTCCTAAATTCTCTGCTTCTGAGTTCTGTGCACTGTATATTGAAGAAAAAAAACATATTCCATAAAGGAAGAACATTTTGGTGATTTTGAAATCCAGTAAAACAAGAGACAAAAGACTTCCCAAAAGCAAAAGTAGCAGTGAAAATAATGTGAAGGTTTGGCAGAGGAGGGGAGTGGGGGTATATGCAGACTGCTGCCTCAGAGCATCTCTGAACACCCTTCCACGGTGCTTTAGCTGTGTTTGAAGCAATTTCTGTCATGTGTGTTCTTTGACTGAAGTGAATGAGCCAGATTCAACCCGAGTCAGCACATTTTTGTCAGGTAAACATTTTGAAAAATAGTGGGTTTTGGTCTGCTCAAGTGATTAGTGACAAGGAATTTGGCATTTAAATGGTTGACAGGTCTTCAGGACAAAGACTCTGGCTTCCACTATTTTATCAGGGTTTAAGATGCTGTGGATGCTGCAATAATAAATGTGCCACAGTAAATGAGATCATCTGCAGGAAGACACTTGGGGAAATATTTCTTCATTTACAAGGGGAAATAGCACTTCTGAAAGGAGTTTTGGGGTGTGTGTCTGTACTTTGTAATTCCTCACTGAAAAATAATTTAATTCTCTAATTAAAATAGGTGTAGATTTTATATTTAAGTTTCTACTCTGTTAAGTGACTTTCATACTCCTGCATTTAATTGTCATTCTGCTGTGTGTCTCCCTAAGCCTTTTACTGCTATTCGTGGAAACAGAGCAGCTTTAACACGTGAATGTATGCAAAGAGTGGTCCATTTTCTGTAGCTTAAAACTGCCAGAGAGGCTTTGATGTTCTAAAGGTTGCCATGAATTAAGCCTAATGCTTTTTAAATTACATTTCAAAATACAAGACATATTTACAGTGAGCTTCCCTCAGAGTCAGGAATGGCAGATGGGAAGGATATACATACTGCTGTGGATAATCCTGGAGTTTGGCAGAGGTCACATTGTTCACTGACCTTGCAGGATATTCCTTGCCTTTTTCCCAAGGAAAAGTTTTTCTTCAGTGGTGATGACATCAGGGACATCTGTCCCAAATGTTTATCAAAATGAAATGTACTGATCCCAGTTTTCTCCAGTCAAACTGGTTTTTCTATCTACCAGGCTAAAAGATTCATATAACAACGATGTCACAATCCCCAAGAGAATCAGGTTAGCAGATCTAAAGAAGAAACAGAAGATGCAAAAAGTGATTTTCTGCATCTTATTGCTCTGTGAATTTTTCAGATCAGTGCACCCTCCTGACCAGTGTGGCCTCAAATCAGTGTTTCACTGGCCACTGACTTGAAGATTCTGAGAGTTTTTGCACTAATCCCAGAGATTTTGGCACTGCTGGACAAAAATGCAATTGCTAATACTATCCCTTTGCTCAGCTGCTGTTGTGCTCTTGTTCACATGGAACTTACAGATTGCCTCTTGCTTTGGTGTGATTTAAATACCAGATATTTTCTAGTAATATTGATAAACTTCTAGCAAGTGTTTTCAAGCAGTGTTCTGGAAGAGAGCAAAGACAGGCTAATGCCTCACTCATCTGACAAGCCCTCTAAAGATGTGCTGTCCAAGTTGATTGAGGTTTCTCCCCCAGGTCTCTCCACATTAATAGGATGCCCTGCTCCTGCAGCAGCTGGGAGGGAGATATCAGCTTGGATAGGAAGGATTTTGGGATATGTGTACTTTTTATTCTAGAGCTGCTAGTACTTAGCTCGGAATGAGACATTTCTTTGCTCTGTCATGTGGCATGCTTTGTTTGGAGCTGTTTTCCCTAACCTGTGTCAATATTAGGGAAAGAGGAACACCACAGGTTTGTGAGTTCACCAGTGGGGATTTCCTTTCCCTTTGTGCAGGAGAACTCACTATTGCTTTCATGGTTTAGACAGCAATAATCTATTTTCAGTGAGCTCAGCTGAAGTTCCCCCAATGCTCCAGATATGGACTGATGCAAATATATTCTCAGAAACATATAACTGCTTGAAATGAGATGTGTACAGAGTCAGAGTGTGGATCATCTTCAGCTTTAGATTTGGGAATGACTTCCAGAGGGACAGAAGTCCCCAGGACTGTTGCCATTCAGCCAGAGAGGCCCAACGCACTGGCCTGGTGCAAACTGAAGAGAAGATTTTGGGAGCTCTTCACCCCTTGGATTTGACAAATCAATACTTTGATTTTACAAAGTCTTTTTTTCTTACTGGAACAAGCTTTACAGCAGCTTACATTGGGAAGTGAAGTTGCTGAATCAACTAATAATAGTTGCCTTTCTTTTCATCCTTACTGCTTACACTATGAAAAGTTAATCCCTTCAATGCATCTTTTCTATGCTGGTCTTCCTTTTTCAGGTACATAATGAATAATATTTTAGGCCATATATAATCCCAACTGCTTATCAAGGATGAAGGAAATTCTCTCACCATCCTTCTTGTAACTTTAAAGCAGTGGATGTGATGTGTAGAAGTCTAGAGGAATGACTCAAAGGAATTATCACCACATGGTAAATCGAGCCATAAAATTATTTCAGCTGTAATATTTTAATAACCCTCCTGGTATTAAGTGCATATAGCTCCACTAACTCCAGCACATTCGTTACACTGATGATCTGACCCTAAGGCTTTATTAATAATAGAAACAAGATTTATTTTAATTGTGTCATGGATATTTAAGTAAAACTCCCTCTAGATTGTAATCTGCTTAAAACACATGGCAGGCTGTAGCCCTCAGTCTTTAACCCGACTCTCATCATTTTAGCTTCCTTTGAGCTCCGTGGCTTTCCTTAATTCCATTAAAATAGAATCCTGACACAGGAGAACAGCTGCACTCCAAGTGCTTTGTCAAAACATGATCAGGCACATGAGATACATCACCAGTGCTCTCGCCCTCTGACTTGAATTCTGTTTTCAAAACACTTTACTGAACTTGCTTGCTGTTTTAGCAACAGAAACTGAAAAGCATCACCTTCTATTGAGAAGGCAAAGAGATTTTAAGCAGATATATTCATTCAAGTTGTATTAGAGTTATTTACTCTAATTAGAAAAAGACTCTTCTTTACATGTAAAAGGATCTCTGACATTTTACTGATTAGAAACACCTTTCTATGTCTTTGGCTGAGGCTTGTGAGTTACAAAGAAGTATGTTTTTAAACAAACTTATCATAAAGCTATAATTTCATTAAAGTAAATAATGGTGGTTGGATGATTGAAAGACCAGCAAGAAAGAAGTGTTGATATAGTTGATGAGACCCAATAAAGAAGGGAAAAACCTCTGTCAACATCTGTTATAAATCTTCAAAGCCCTTGTCTAAATCAATTATGTTATTCCAATTTATGCAGCTGAAAACATGTCTTGGAGTGTTCCAAGATCTCTCCTCAGAAGAGTTAGAGGGACCTGAGAAATAGCTGGGATAATAATTTGAGATGAACATACGACAGTGTGCTCATGGCAAGGAAATCTTATAAATGCAGTTTAACATAACATTTTGCTGGGAACTGTGGAAGTTGCACTTGGAGCAGTGTCCCTGTGCAGGGAGGTCACAGAAGCTTTGACAGCTCTGCTAATGCAAGTCTTCAGTGTCTCTGCTGCTCAAAACTTACATTTACACAACCCCAGAACTCCTTCCTTATGTAATTGAGTCCAGACAAGAATTTTAAGACCAGGGCAAGGAAAGGTTTTTCTTCCAGTCTCCTGTGAGAAGAGTTGGTTATTGTAGGATTCTCTGCTCCTGTGCTGGCAATGACTGCTCGTGCTGAGCTGAATGCCCAGGCTGGCATATTTTGGAGAGAAAAACCATGTGCTTTATGTGGGTCAATGTCACATGAACACTCTAAGAAAGTTATGTAAGTACCAAGGCAGAATGTGTTTGTGGTGTATTAGTCTGCAGCCTTCCATGGATATTTAACCATTTCTCTTCTCTTAGAAGTCATAGGTACCTCTCAAATGCCACATTTATAGCTGGGCTCAGTGGAAGATTCCAAACCAGTGCTCAGGCAGCTTTGATCCAGTACTTGCATTCAGCCACAGGCCCTCTCAAACCACTGGCAATTCTCCTCTTTGCAAATGGTGGTGGCAGACGTTGTCCCAAGCCCTCATTTGATAAATGTCAATCACAGTGCAGTGAGAAGAACAGCATGAGCAGGCACAGATCTTCAACTGGAGCCTGCCAGGTTTAACAGATAATGAGGACAGCACAGCCTGGCCTGTGCTCGTAGGAGATGGTGGAATATCCACATCACTGCCTGTGCCTGGGCTGAGGGGCTGGCAAATGGCAACCAGACCTGGCTAAAGTCCTGGGAGCATCACTGGCCTGTCCAGCAGAGACACCTGAGAGAGGGAGCCTGACTGCTGCGAGGGGCTGTGCCACAAATCCCACAGCAGCACATCTTGTCCCAACCAAAACCTGCTGCCTGCTATCCAGATTCCAGATGTGCAGTTTTTCCTGTTTTCCTGTCACATTTGACAATGCCCCAGCCTTTTTGATCTCAGCTGTTCCATTGTCAGAAGCTGTCACAGCTGCATTTCAGTGTTCACAGATGCATTTTTGGCACTATACAAAGTATCTTAGTTTCCCTCATGCTTTTTCTAAGTTCCTAAATCTATTTTTCCTACTTTGTTTAATAAAGAAACTTTAAAAAGTATGTGCTTGTACTTTAAGATGCCACAGTCTTGCCTGAAACTTATTTTGATTTAAACATAATGTCTGAAATGGTTTTCCTACCTATAAAAATCTCCCATATAGCTGATGGTACTGTAGGTGGTCTCTGGTGTAAAATAAGTCAATAACTTCCATTTTCTGTCATTCTTCTGTTTGTAAACATGGGAAAATTTAAGACACTTGTTCTCTTTACCCAGAGCTATGAGTGACATTGGAGATTACATAGGTTCCAACATTGAAATTTCCTGGTTGCCCAACCTGGATGATTTGATGAAAGGGTACGCACGGAATTTCAGGCCTGGGATTGGAGGTGAGATTTGGAGAATAAATAATATCTCTTTGGTTCTTACAATCCTTCTGATGTTTATGTGAAATTCGTACTTTAAATGATTTAAAAGCTGTGATTATCTTTTACTTGGATGCTGGAAAAAAATAACAATCAACAATTTGCTTGATTTTGACAAGAGACAGACTGTTCAACAGCAACACAGGCTTCTGATGCAGTTCCTAAATTGTTGACATCTAAGTTGAAGGAATTTTGTATTTCATTAAATGGTGATAATTTCTGCATCTGTTTGAAGTCATGCTGTCTTAAACTAGATAATGTGATTTCCAGAAAGGATTCTATAACTTTCAGTAGTTGTGATTTTATCTTGTGTCCCTTATCATTAAAATGAGGTTTGCTGTTGAAAATTGAGGGCGCAATCAGTAAAAGATTTGAAACTCTTGCTTTGAGAATGTACTTTATAATGGAAAACACTTCAGTAAACTCACTCTGCATGAGAGAATTAACAGTCTGGGGTGATTAAAGTTTTTATGGGTACTATGATGATTTAAATCACCCCATTCAAATGTTTTTTCTCAGGTCCTCCCGTTAATGTTGCTCTGGCAATTGAAGTGGCCAGCATTGACCACATCTCAGAAGTGAACATGGTACAGTATCAGACTTTTTAGTTTTGCTTTAAAAACCCCAAAGGTTCAAAACCAGAAGTTGTAACTGTTGTGCTATGTAAACTGATTTTCTTCATCAAGACCTATGCAACTCTTGTAATGTGTTATGTATAACATGATATTGATTCACTTTTTTATATCTTGTGCTTATCTATAGTAGGAGCATATGACCAAAATTCAAATGCTTGGGCAGCTCCCTGATTGACTAAGTATAAAAATATGTATTTGCACTGAAAGCAAATAATACATTTCTAGGCTAAGACTGACTTTTGGCTAAGTTCCAAGACATTATCATTGTCAGCATCACTTCTTAATTAGGATTTCTCTTGCCACAGGAATACACCATGACTGTATTTTTGCACCAGAGCTGGCGAGACGATCGTCTGTCTTACAACCACACCAACGAAACTCTGGGCTTGGACAGCAGGTTTGTGGACAAGCTCTGGTTGCCAGATACTTTCATAGTCAATGCCAAGTCTGCCTGGTTCCATGATGTGACTGTGGAAAACAAACTCATCAGGCTCCAGCCAGATGGAGTCATTTTATACAGCATCAGGTGAGTGACAAACAGTACAAGTGTACTCTGTTGCGTGTTAACTTTTTGAACGTTCTGTAATCACTCAACATTCCTAGGAGGATTTCCTAAAATAGTTATGAGTTAAAAATTGAAGAAAAACTCCTATCCCCCATCCTTTTCTTTATAAGGAGAAGCCAGGAAGGTCTCTTTGGCAGCACCAGCACATTTTGCACTGCACAGTCACTGATCATGGCCAGAATGCCCTCAGTGGGAGAGAAGCCTCTCGTGGCTTTGGTCACCAGGCAAGGAGGAGCTGAATATGGAGCAAAGATTCTATCCTCCACTCTCTCACTATTTTCCAAGGGAACTGTGAGCCTGATTTAGGCTCAGCTTCCCCATCTTTCACACAGACAAAATAGCATTTCTCACTTTGGGACAGAGCCCTGGCTGGAACTCAGTAACTATATTGACAGTTAATTGTGTAATGTTCTGGAAAATAATGAATGTGCACCTTTGAAACCGTAAGTCCAAAGTCTCCCTTAAGGTCCTGGTAGTGATCTTGGGGACAGTGAAAGGGAGGAGATTAAATCAGAAAACTCCTTTTTATCATCATCAGTAGCTGCAGAATTCTCTGACGTTAGACAAGTCAGTTGACCTTTTTTCAATTCCCTCTGCCTTTGGGTTTCCCACAGACTCAGGCAGCAGCCAGCAGGACTTTGAAAACAGTTTCCTTTGTTAGTATTAAAGTTTCAAAGTTTTCCACTCAGTCTTTTGAGTTCTGAGGAAAAGGCTCTGTCTGAATGTGACTAACTGGTGTTCCTGTTGCTCCAAACAGGATTACCTCAACAGTGGCCTGTGACATGGACCTTTCCAAGTACCCAATGGATGAGCAGGAATGCATGTTGGATTTGGAGAGCTGTAAGGGCTGAGTACCTCTGTGTGTTGTGTAAAGCTTGCATACTGCTACTGAGACAGCTGGGATGATTCTGCTTTAGTCAGAGGAATGGAAGGGGTGCCTTGGGGTTTAGAGTGAACAGAAATCTCTTCATTCCCTGTGCTGGGAAAGGCTGTGGACTTTTCAATACCAGTTCAACCCTGGTCCAATCCAAATCTCTAGGACTCGATTTAGGGACGATGAACAACGTTCAGTCCTGCTGACAAATGTCTGGAACTTTGTGCTTCATGTGAAACCTTGTGCAGTTGTGACAGTCACTGGCATTACTGAGGTTTGAATCAAATCCAGTGAGAATAAGTCGAAAAGCCCACAGGCAAAATGTGATGTGCTATTTTAAATTTATGAGAAAATAAGAAAAAGAAAGAGTTCCCTGCTTTTAATGAATGCCATTGTGACTAACCTTCACATGGCTCTATAACTTGCCTTGGCATTCATGTATCTGCTACACAGAAATCCATCAGAATGCTGCATGGATGGGCTTAATTCATTTGTACTCACAAAGGAGGGTGAAGAATGGATTTATATTTTATCCAACTTGTATTTAATCTATGATCAGCATGTAATTCCCATGAGCATTAATACTTCTGAATGAAAATCACCACTGACACAAGCAGGGACCACCCAGTCAGGGAAAATGAATCTGGCTTTTAGATCAGGGAGCCTACAGGTCCTGAGGGTTCCAGAGATTTGGGAATAGCAGATCCTGAGCAGATCCCTTGGCCTGTTGATGCAAGTTTCTCAGTTTCTTTTTTGTCACTGACTTTGTTTTCTAAGCTGTTAACCACAATACCATTTTATCCTGTCAAAAATAGCAATCTACGGTTTTACTTATGTAATCACCAAATGCAGAGGCAGCAGACAGTGCCCCAGCAATTCATTCTCTCTCCCAGCGAGTTCTGCAGAGAGTTTTGGTGGGGGTTGAAGGTTTTAATTGAATTTGAGGGTTTTCATTTCAGTGAAAGAAACAGAAATAAAGTCTCTTTAAAGAAATTGATGCTTTAGTAGCAAGTTGTCAAAGAACAGCAAAACTAGGAAAGACTGATTTCCTGTGGATTTGCATATTACATAAATCCTCTCATTCATATCCCCCCTTTCTGTCATGGTCCTGCACCTCTCCAAAGCAGAGAGAATTATCCAGACTGAATCTCAGCACGTTTGCTACGTGTCTGGTGGAAATCAGCATAGCAGAGGAATTAGAGAACTTCCACTGTGAATCCTCTAAGCTCCGAATTTCTCCCTTGAACTTTGTGTTTCTTTTGGCAGATGGCTACTCTTCAGAGGACATTGTCTACCACTGGTCAGAAAACCAGGAGGAGATCCATGGGCTGGATAAGCTGCAGCTTGCTCAATTCACAATTACCAATTACCAGTTCACAACAGAAATTATGAACTTCAAATCTGGTAACAGAATCTTTCCTCAATTCAGTGACAGTATTCGACTTTTTCCCACAGAGAGAGACCTCCTCTATCTATAATAGAAAATCCTTCTTCTTAAGTATCTAATTTAAGAACCTGTCAGGTTTCTGATAAGTTTCCTTCATCTTCCACTTGTAAGAAGTGCCATTCTTTGCTGAGCCTCCAGGTAGCCACTGTAGCATGTTCTGTCCTTTAGCTCTCTCTGCTCAACCAAATACAGTGTGGAGTAGCCAGACAGCACTTGATAAAAAGCACTTGAGGTATAGCTCACATTTTCTTGACCTAATTTGCAACTTCAGATCAGGAAAAATTTCCATTAGCCCTGATGTTATGAAGCTTATGACGTAGAGTCAGATCAGTCTAATTCTACCCCGTAGAAGTCAGTGGTGTGTGTGTCTATCACTGGGCTTATTGCAATGTTTGTACAAGATTGGAGTCATTTCTTTCCTGCTGATTTTTCATCCTCTTTCATGTATTCAGATTCTCATTTATGCTGCACATCTCCTCTAAGCTCTTTTTTGAGTTTGAAATTAACTTGGCCTTTTAAAAAATCTAAATTTAGTATCTGGAGGACTTTCTACAGCAGATGATAAGACAGTACACATTTTGAAGCAATACTGTTATTTGAGAAGACTCATGATTTTATTTTCAGATCTGGCATTGATATGACCTGAGACAAATCATTTGACCTATTCTTAGCTGATGAAAGCTGCAGTACCTCGTGCAGGGTTTGTGAAGCATCAATCGAACACCATTCAAAAAAGCTTTTTGTGACCCTTGTCCAGAAGATGCTAAAGAACGTAGCTCTGGGTCATTACAGGAAATGCCATCTTTAATATCAATTTAGCTGTAATTCATGCAGCCAGAATCCCTCCTGCCTGCTCTCTTTTCCAGCAGGTCAGTTTCCCAGGCTCAGTCTCCACTTCCACCTTCGGCGGAATCGAGGAGTTTACATCATCCAGTCCTATGTCCCTTCCATCCTGCTGGTGGCCATGTCGTGGGTGTCCTTCTGGATCAGCCAGTCAGCCGTGCCTGCCAGGGTGTCCCTAGGTAAAACAGATGGCCTGGGGCCTCGGGGAAGGGAGTGCTCCAGTGGGAATTGTGCCTCTGATAATCCTCATTAAGGTGCATTTATGACCACTGTATTTACATTTGCAGAAGGGAGGGTTCTTTGAAAGATTTCCCTCCTGGTTTAATTTCTGTGGTGTTATCAGAGCAGCTGCCTCAGTAAAGGGACAGCAAATCACCACCTAGGGAGGGTTAAAAGCACTAATGACTGCGAAAGAAATGAAAGAATTGATTTGAAGGAACTGGGACAGTGACAAAAAAAAAAAGTTCCTGGAGCTTGTGGGTCTATTTGTCTGACTAAGGGTTGCCAGTCCAGATGTAAAAGGGCTTGAGGGTTAATTCTTCAGGTTTTGTTTCTCCTGGATAACCTGTTCAAAGTTGCCTTAGTCATACAAGTGCAGTTTCTTACAAGTTCCCCTGTTTTGAAAATCAGAAGCCACAGTATTAAGGGGCTTTTACTGTGAAAATAATCCTCGGCCTCATATTAATAAATATATTTATGTATATTAGTGGATATATTTCTCTCTCATGCTACCCTGCAGGTATCACCACAGTTCTTACAATGACCACGCTGATGGTCAGTGCCCGATCCTCACTCCCACGAGCCTCTGCCATCAAGGCACTGGACGTTTACTTCTGGATCTGCTACGTGTTTGTGTTTGCTGCGCTGGTGGAATACGCCTTTGCACACTTCAATGCTGACTACATGAAAAAGCAGAAGAACAAGATAAAGGCGAGGAGGCAGAGTGCAGAGGTCAGTAAGTGTGATTGATACTGGGGATGACTTTGCCAAAGCAATCATCCTGCTTCATGACCTTTTTCTACAAATTCTTCCTGAGAAGAAAGGCTTTGAGAACGTTCTTGCTGGTGCCTCAGTAATGCAGAGCATGCAAAGCCATAACCAGGGTTACATGTGGTAGCACAGTTTTCCATCAGCTGTGCCAAAGCAGGGGCTAAATCCCACTCACCACACATGGATCCCATGGGTGTTTCACCATGCAGGTGCCATGGATAGCTTGGATGAATGACACAGTCCTTGCCCTATAAATTGCCATTATTCTCCTCTTTCCTTTGCAGATCAACGTGAAGAATGCCATTGTTCTCTTTTCCCTCTCCATAGCTGGTGTGAACCAGGAACTGGCCATTTCCAACAGGCAGCACCGAATCCCCAGAAGCCTGCCTGGATCATATGGCACAATAGAAATAGAAACTGGAGAGACAAAACAGCAGCAGGGAATGAAACTGGACAAAAAGACTGGCCTGAAGTCCCTCTTTAAGCCCATTGATGCTGACACCATTGACATTTATGCCAGAGCCGTGTTCCCAGCAGCCTTTGCAGCAGTCAATGTTATATACTGGGTCGCATACACAATGTAAAACAACAAAAAAAGGAAAATTCTTCCCAAGACCTACAGACTGAACAATACCCACAAGCTAAAAAGCCCTCACTGAAACTGAATTGAGGCACCTCTTCTCAAAATATTTTCCAGTGAGCTCAAGATGCTTCCAAAGTCAAGAAGGTCCTGCTATGAATTCCTACTTAAAGCAGCAATTTATTGCTGACCTGATTTGATACAGTAAGACTGCACTCTGCCAAACAATTCCAGCTCTTTCTTTCCTGTAATACCATGAGACAACTTTTCATATGTACATATTTGTAGCAAAAGTTTAAATCTTAAATGACCATGGTTTTCCTCCACTTCAAGGGTTGATCAGTAATGAAGATTTGGCTTTTCACACTCAGATAATTTCCTTTTTATTTGTAATGAAAGAGCTCATTCCTCACTTCTGCACGAGTGGTTTTCTGCATCTGTAGGCTGGTCTAGGCTTAACAGTAGTGCTAAAGTTGGAGTTTTTAATCAGAAAAATCTCTTAAACAAAGTAAAAGGGAATAGAGGGGAGTGGAGGTTTTTTCTTAAAATACTATTTGTCTTGGATAAAGTATTAAAAAATTTCAATGCTCTTAGTCACAGCATGAAATAAAATATACTACATAAAATTCTACTGAATTGTTAATAATGACTGTATTACATTTCAGATCTAAGCTAATGAAAGTTTAAACACTTAAACACAGAAATGTTTATTAGTTTTATAGGCCCCAAAATAGATAAAAGTGATTTAGAACCACAGGGAAAGCTCAAACTTCCTGTGTTGGATTGGGAAAAATATGAAAGGTGCCTGATAATGAAGGAAGCCAGACTCCATTTGCAGGAAGGACTTTAGAATTTGTTCTGTTAATTTTCACTGAGAATCTACCATGTGTGCCTCTGAAAATATCTTTTTTTGAATCTGTCCCTAAATAGCTGAGGGAAGTAAAAAAAAAAAAAATCATAACTGTCTTTAAATTATTCTGTTGCTCTGGATATTTTTGCTGGTTTTATTCAGAGGCTGACCTAATCTCTTAGGCCTCTTCACTTCCATTATTCAACACTGAAATTTATGGGTCCTCATACACACTGCTTAATTCAGGACTAGATCTCTCACCCAACTCATGCAAAATAACACTTTGTTCTGTAAATAATCTCAGTGAGCTCAGCAAGTGAACACAGTACTCACAACAAAATAGTTTCACAAATATTCTCTAAAACCTTCACAGTAAATATATTGGAATATGGATTTAAACAACCAAAATATTGTTGGTGTAGGAAACCAATGTAAGACATTACAAAAGGAAAATTAATTTTCAGGATATTGTTGCCTTGAAAGTGAGAGATTGTTTTAAAAATAGAGACTGACACAAAAGAGAAGGTGAAATGAGGGAGAAGGAATAAGGGAGTAAAGCAAGAGGCTGAAAGCTGCAATGGAAAGGAGGATAGAGATTCAGCCAGAAGCTGTAGGTGAGAGCAGAGCTTTCCCAAAATTCAAGATGGGGCTCTTGAACATGTCCTGACAATTAATAATCTCAATAAGGGGGAAAGGAGGATTTGATCCTGGTGGAGCATGTGCACATTCCTCCTGCCTCAGCTATGATTTATGGTTTGATTTCATAAGACCAGCACTGAAAGATAAAATATTTTAGCACTGATTTATAATTTAGAATAAGATTTGATGGGTATCAGTGAAATAAGAGAATGTTTTGAAGAAAAAATAATGATCTTGAACTGGGCTGTAGTCGAAAATATGCTCCACTGTAGGTCTCAGGTTCACCTCAGTCTTTAGTTTCTGTTTTCATGGAAAAGCTATCAGCCAACAGAGTGCTGGAAAAGCCCAACTGACACCAAGCTGATTGTTCCACCAAGGCCTCACCACCCTGAGCCTGGACTGACACACCTGGATTCTGCTCCCACATCTCACCACTCACCTGCTGGGGAGCCCCAGAGAACACCTGCCACTGCATTGTCTGAGAAGCTGCTAGAATGGTTTCTTTCCTACATCTTTGAGTTTTACAGAAGAAAAGCCCTTCAGGAGAGGCAGAAACTCTTATCTTCCAGCTAGGTAAGTGCATCCAAGCAGGACTTTCATGGTTCTATTCACCACAGTTTCTGAGGCTCACATACTGAATTAAGGCAAAGTGTCACTCAGATTTCACTTTACCCAGAATGCTAATGAAAATCTTCATCTCCTTCAATATATCCAGGTAATCAAGCTTCTTTTGTTTTCCTCCTGCTTCTCCTCTTTCTAATTTATTTTTCTTATTGTTTGTTCCTGATGTTGATGGAATGCTACATTTCAGAAATACACTATTTTTTTTCTAAGTGTGTTTTTGGTCATAATCACTTTCTCTCCAAGGAAACTGAACCTCTTCTACCTTCCTTTGAATCAACCCCACTGCTTTATAAAATGATTTAATACAGAGTGGAATAAAAGCAGAAGAAGCATGTCTTTACAATGCCTTTTCTTTACTAAGTAGTTGCTTTTTCCATGATCCATCACCACAAAAATACTACATCCTTCAGAAAGACAACAGTGTCTCCACCTTCTTTGTTACACTTTCAAAAATCAGAAATAATCTTTAGTTTAAAATCAGATTAACTTCTGCTGGGAAGTTTGTATCCCACTGTTTTCTCTAGTTGTTAGTTTATTATGTAGCCTGTCAAGGTCAGTAACTTCTGCAAAGAGTCAAATTATAGGAAGGAATATTCACAGGAAGTTCCTGAGGAGTGCAAATCATAAGAAAATAATCCATGATTTTGGAATTAAAGTTATTAAAGAGCAGAGAAGGAAGCACAGCCCTCATCCCTCTAGTGTGCAGTGTTTATTGAATAGAGTAATTAGCAAGAAGGTGGCTGCAGATTTTATAAAGGCAATGTCTAATCTAATTACTTCAGCAGTAATGGTTTGTAATTGTGCACCTGACATAACTCCTTACACTGCAGCCAACTGACTGATCACATGGGGTTATTGGACAAAATTAGTTGCTTCTCCATCTGGGAGACAGTCACAGGCTGCATGTCCTGCTGACTGCTCCAGAAGATTTATTCAGTGAATTTTTTCTCTTGTTTGACTGCAGCTCTTCAAGGTGCACAGCTCAGTGTGACTGATCAAAGTAAAAGGTGGCAGCAATCTCCTCAAAAAACCCCAAAGCCAGAATGCCAGACTACCTACAGTGATGTAGACAGAGGCATAAATAAAAGGCAAGGAATATCTCAGAAGGTTGCAGGGAGTCAGAAAAGTGCCCTGTGAGCACACATATGGCAACGTGTCCATCCCAGGAACAAGGGGGTCTGAGGGGAGAGCAGGAGTCTCAGCTGCTGCTGCTGCACTTGCATGAGTAGCACAAGACAAAACACCTCCATCAACAAGAGGGAGATTTTCTTAAATTGGTTTCCAGAGCCAGAAACAGAAAATTCAGATGCCATTCAAACTTTCGAGGAGACATTTCAGTACAGAAGTATTTTGAATTGATTGGAGTTTTGCATAAATTTGAATCTTCTATACTTTTGTGTTTCACTTTCTTTTTCATTTGAAATCGTTGTATTTAAAAATCTCCAGATATTACTACCTTAGACCTATTAACATCCAAAGACAACTCCCTATTCAACTCTAATTTCATGATGGTCTTAATAAAGTGAAATAAGCCAGATTTGATGTCAGTTGAATGCTGACTTTGGATGGGTTTTACTAGTGCCATAAAAAAATGTATGTGACAGATGAGAAGGCACTTTTTCTGTGCTGTACCTGAAAGCATTTGTGTTCCTTTCAGCAATTTATAGTACTGCTCTATGGACTGGCATGTCTGTGAGAAAAAGAGTGGGATATGTGTTAATGTAATCATTCTAAATGTGAAGTGTTAATAAAATGTAGATATACAGAAATTGGAACTTCTATAAACGGACAAAATAGGCATTCCAACTATTGAACTGGAAGATAAAATGCATTAGAAGGAAAATCAGAATGACCCTAGAGATTTCAGCCCCTAATGACATCCTGCCTTTTCAGTGCCCAAGGGTTTGCAAAACTCTCCTTTGGCCTTGACAACAAAAGAGGAAGTGCCATTGTGTGTTCATGAGAGCTTTCTGGGGGGCACTTATGCACACTGCTCTGCTGATGTGAAAAAATAGCTATTGCTGCCTCACGAGGTTGAAAAGAAACAGAAAGCACAGGATGAAAGATGAAGAAGAGCGAGATACTGCATTTGTTTGAAGGTAATGCTGGCATTAATAGTGACAGCACTATGAAGAGGTTAAAAACCAGAAAGGCCTGTCCTGTTTCTGGGTAAAAATGAAAGCATTTATCCCAGTTAAAGTAAAAGCTCTCACATCAGTTTTTAACTGGTTTGCTAATCCAATAGATAATGTAGTGAAACCAATTTAGCTCAATGAGGCTTCTGCTGTTGGACAACAAAACACTTAATACGATTGCTCTGATTTTAAATACTCCCAGTCATTACCCTGGAAAAGCACTTCTCGTTAGGAGGAAAACAGCACCCTGTGTATTTGTCTCTGAAACAGAACAGATAAAAAAAAGCATATTGAAAGTTTCTGAGAATATTTTTGTTTATGAAAAAAATCTGAAGCAACTCCCTCCTGGCCTGTTTGTTACAGCATCTCAAACCACTCACCACGATTGAAAGCCTGTTTGATATTAAAATAACATTGTGTGCAATACATGTTACAAACATAAAGAGCTGATTCTTCCTAATGAAAACTGAATACAAATCTGGCAAGGAACATGTGTTTTTGGATGGATTTGGTAGATAGATGAGAAAGGCACTGTATCTTAAATAGAATTAATTTGAGGATCTAAGCCCCTCATTACATAATGCATCAGGGATCTGCTCTTGCCTTATACCAGCTTTGTGCCACAGCTATTTCTTTTACTAAGTCCTGCACAGTAAAAACAAATCTGAGAAGACAGTCAAGCCCAGTCTGTCAGAAAATATAGCACGAACAGAACTAATCAGATGTTATTGGGAGTTCACTGTTCCATGAAATGATTGGTCCAGAAAAATAAATCCAAATATCCTGCATTTCTGAGACACTGGAAACCTCTGGAAACTTATCCCTTTCTTTAACTCTTGCAACATCTCTATTTCACTTGATCCTCAGTTCTCTTTCCCTTTTTTGTTTTCCATTTGAAAAGGGGAAAAGAAGAGGAAATATTCTTTCTCTTTGACACAAAAACATATTTGGCAAAACCAATATAATCTTATTGCCCAGGTATGAAAAACAGGGAGACTGAAAGTGTCAACTGACAAACCTTTGTACCTTCCAATGATTATTACATAAAAGGCAAGGAACTCAACCCTGTGATAATTAGGCAGCACCCTCCCACACAAACACACTCCCACACAAACACACCCCCACACAAAC
>VZTB01001845.1:87791-121937 GCA_013397245.1 Thryothorus ludovicianus
ACCCGGGCGGGGATTGGCTCCCCATTGGCTGCGGCTCCCGCCCTCAGGCCGCCATGTTGCCGCGGGCGCGGGGCGCTGAGCCGGGACAGCGGCTGAGGGGCGCCGGGGGCACCTGGGGCGGGATTTGAGGGGACGCCTGAGGGACTCCGCGGCGTCTCCGCCGGCCGCCTCCACCGCTCCCCACCGGGGTGCCGCCGGCAGCGAGGCAAAGTCCGCTTCGAAACTTCCTTGCGGGACTTTGAGCAACTTGAGGCCGCGGAGGTGTAGCCGAGCGCGGCTCGGGGAGCGGCCCCTGCTCGCCGCGGGGTCCTGCTGTGTGAGGTGGGGCCGCCGCGGTCGGAGCAGGTAGGAGTCCGGACGGTGCAGTGGGGAGGCCGGGCAGAGCCCGCTCCGTCCGGGAAGGTGCCGGCGCCGCCTCGTCCCGAGCGTCGCGTCCCGGCCGCTCCCCGCAGGCCGGGGCTGAGGGGGACCCCCGGCTGGGCGGGAAGGGCCCCGTGTTGCCCTGAGCCCCCCGGGAGGGTCGGGTCGAGGGTTCGGGAGTCGCCGCTCCCCCGGTACCTGTGGCCCGGTTTGCGGGGTCAGGGAGGTGTCTGGATACGCACATTCATGTATGAGGTGGTAATGTGGAATAAACAGGATGTTTGTCAGACTCCAGTCATGAAGGTATGCTAAATTGCCCCTCGGAGTTACTCTGCTGCTTCTCCTGGGTGAATTTGTAACTGATAGTAATTGACTAGAGTGGTTTTTGTTACAGAAAAACTATTTTTAGTTCCTTGATTCTTTGGGAGAAAAGAGTAAGATGCTGTGTTGATGAATAAGTAAAAACTTCTGTTGAGTGTTTCAGCCAGGAGGGAGCTGTTGGATGATTTTTAAAGCAAACAGCCTCAAATGCTTGGGATATTTCTGTAAAGCTAAATTGTGCAGAGTATTTTTAACCAATCTTATTTAACTTCTGTGCAGGTCAATGATCTTACACATTTTCCTTTTGATTTTTTTGCTGTTCTATGTAAAGCTATTTGTGTTTCTAAAATTTGACACAACTCATTTGTTTAGCAGTGTGTGTATATTCATCAATATTCTGGTTTTTTTTAATCTATGCAGCTGGATTGAGAATCATCTGGAGCTGAAACACATTTCACATGTGAAACTCTTCACTTCAGAATCTGTTATCTGTCTTGAATCAACTTATTTCTGCATACTTATAATTTTATATAGCTGCTAAATACAGACCATGCCTAGCAGAATGGGCTCAAAAATTGATCTGAACAAAGACATCATCAGAGTAAAAGCACTCTACAGTGGGTAAGTCAGTGTGTCCTTTCCTGTGTTGTGACCTGTCTATTTTTGAAGCATTGAGCAGGAGTTTGTGGTCTGACCTAGTGATAGAGTAACCAGGGCTTTGGTGGATTTGTAATTAATGTCAGATCAGGCAGGTAAACTTCTGAGCTATTAAAATACCAGTCAGACTCCCTCAGCATCCTGATCAAGAAGAAAAGCTAATTTATTCTTCTCTCAGAAGGGGAGAAAATGTGCATGACTGACAAACCCACAGTTATTGTGGGTTGATGGATTATTGATTCCCATGGTCACAGCCAGGTCTAGATCCATCTCCTGCATCCAGATGCAGTTATTACCTTTTATCCTGTCTATTATCAGAATGTCATGGTCCTTCATGACTTCACTCAGTTGTCAGTAGAAACAGGAAGGTTTTATTGCAGCAACATGAAATTTAAATTTTCAGATATATTTAATATAATTGGTTTGCTGCCACTATGAGGACCTTGTAAAATAATGTTGCTTTAGTCTCTCCTGCCTTCCTTCAAGGCCTGAGTTTAAGGCATTTGAGGAGTTAAATATTTGGCCCAAGTAGATCCTCAAACTTGGTTGGAAGTATTTAGACTGAACTTTTTGGCATTTAATAAGTGACTTGAGTGATATTTTCTGATGTTTTACTGTAATACGTAAATGTAGCAGCTGCTGTGCATGTTCTTACATTATGATGTGGAAGAATACTTTTTTGAATTAAATGTGATGTAGTTATGAAAGTCACTCCACAAATTTTATTGAAAACAATGAAATAAAGTTCTTTTTAAACCTACCTACTTAGCAATGCCATGTAGTTTGATGTCCTGAGTTTAGAGTTCTAGAGCAATTGAATTAATGTGGAAAGGCAATAGGAGAGCAGCCCCAGCTCTGTGAGGGAAGGCACTACAAACACCAGTAGAACTGGGTGTAAATAATTTGGGGTGGCTTGCTGGCAGGTAGTGTTGATATAAAGTGAAAGGAGTGTGTCTGTGGAACTTGTCTGTGCAGAACTGGGGGAGGTGATAATAATTGTGTCAATGTTAGAAGTCAAGTAATTATTATTACCATGTTTTACAAGAAACTGCTGTAGTTTTTCCTGCAACACTACATTCAGTCTTTTGCATTAGCTGTGAAGTCTGTAGAAGCCAGTTTACAAGCAAGAGTTCCAAGCTCTGTGAATTTTGGTTTTGTTCTGCTGATCAAATTGTGTGAGGTAAAACTTACTCTTCCTATGAATTTTTTGTTCTGCTGATGAAGTTGTGTGAGGTAAAACTGACTCTGACATTATAGCCTCTATAACTGATCATCTCAATTATATCATCTCCATTGCAGTACTGCACCCAGCTTTTGAACAGGTTTGACAGACTGCAGGAAATCATTGATGCTGGGCAGCTTCAGAATTGGGGACTAACTTGTTCAAATAGCTGCTAAAATTAAAATAATAGTACAGATATTGAAATCCCTGTTAGAAATCTGAGCATGAGGAAGTTTGAAACATGTGAGTGTTGAGTGTATCTCTGGAGGCTGAGTATCTCAGGTATTCCTGTTTCTGGGTGTGACAGAGTTCCTAACATAGCACAGTAGAAATCACTGCCAGAGTAGATTACAAAAGAAAAACTAAGTAACTGCAATAATGAACCAAGAATTACACAAGTTGCCTCTCCAGAGCAGTGATGCAGTCTGGTTTGCTGTGTGTTATCTTGGCTCTAAGAGGTGACTTGTTTGATCTGTCACTGGAATTATTTCTCTTACTTTAACTTCTCATACAGAACTTATTGGTTATTAGCTCTTCATATTACTGAATAGTGTCCAGTTTCAAATTTATTTTTTTTTTTAAAGTGTCTCGTGGCATTATTTAGTGTTAAACAAGGAATGGTTTTCACTTCCCTGTGTCCTGATTGCCTGATGTGGCTGTAGAGATATTAAGATTAAATACAGTAAATCTCAAAGGAACATGGACATCATGGATATGAAGTTCATTAATTTCCTTGCAGAATGACATCTGTTGTGATAATTTTAACAATTCAAGGCTGATGAGGAGTTGCCAGCTTTATTTGGAGTTTATAGTGTGTGTGGTAGTGTTGTCTTATGGTGTATTTTCAGTTTTTGAATATTATGTAGATACTTGTGAAAGTGTGAGTGTCCAGGGTGACCACAGAACCACAGCTGCTTGTTTTTCGTGGTGGGTGGCAGAGCATTGAATAATACAATTGAATAATTTGTTGGTGACCTTGTCTTGGGGCAAGGCATTGCACCAGCCCTCAGACATTGCTGTGAGAACTAGTTTGGTCTCTTACTTCCATAAATGCATGAAACATGAGTTCTTTGACAGGGAAATGTTCTTAAACTCAGCCTCACCTGACAGCTCTCAGTGTTGTGGATGGTAGGGATTTACAGCTTGGCAGGCAGCAAATGTATTTCTTTTGCTGTTGCTGTTATGAGGAATTATTAAGTTGCTGTTCTTTGAGAGCTCTACAAAGTATAGATTAAAGATACACTTGAAAAGGTAGCAGGGCTTTTAATCTGAATTTGAAACAGCACAGTTCTTTAAGATGATTGTTTTAGGGCTTTGCTTATAGTAATTCATCTCAGCAAAGGCAAAGTGGCAAGTTATTAATGCATGTAATTTAAAATATAAGTTGTGGAGTTTAAGTTTCTTATTTGGGTTTAGTACTATTCAGCTGCTGGCTGAAGGACATAAATAGGCAGAATATGTTGTAAAACACTTTTTTCTAAAATGACTTGTCACACAGTATGGAAATAGGAAAATTATCTCAGTCATGTTGGACCACTTCTGATATATTTGCTGTGTTAAACTAAGAGGGGAAAGAATTACACATGCCAGTAGCCATTAACTGCAAAACACTTTCCTAATTGTCCTCTGGAAGGTTTTGAAGGCAGTAAAATGACTTAAGTTCATCTCTTGTTTCTTTTTGCACTTGTTTATTAATTGATTTCCCACAGTCAGTTATTTGAAAAATATTTTAAAAATTGTAGAAAGTCTTGTTTGTATCATCAGATTTTATTTTTTTTTTTTGCATAATCTTTTCTCCCTTCTTCAGTATTTGACCTGCTTTGACAGGACTTGTGGACTTCCATTTATATCAAAATGGAAGTTTTTTATCATTTATTATCACAAATTCCTGAGATAATGTATAGCTTACATAGAGAGTTCAGTATAGGGTTCATGTTCTCTAAACACTACAAAGGTAGATTGCAAAATGCAGAATTTGAGTAAGATTTTATCTGAATTTTCCTGTAATTACATCTTTTGAGAATACACCTAATCAAAGCTTCATCCCAAACAATACAGTGGATGTGAGGAAAAGCCTGCAATTTAAAAGGCTTTTACAATAATTGAGATTTTATTTATCTCCTGATGGAAGAAGCACTGGATTAAAAAAAAAAATACTACGAAAGCTTCTGGTTTGTTTTTTAACAACACTTCAAACGCTGATAATTATAATAAGGGAGCTTGGCTCACCCGAGTAAACAGGCATTAAAGATGGGTAATTAACACATTTATTTCCTCTGTACTGAAGTATTTTTAAGTTAAGCACTGTGAGGTGCAATCCTGCTGGCATAGTGGGAGCGTTTTATATGAGGAATGCTCATTCTGTCTGATTCTGCAGCTTGGTGTCCACAGATGCAACTGTTGGAATATGCAGGTATTTTCTGATAAAAGTTGATGTTTTCTTTCATCTTCTGCAGGGACATGCTGATAACAAATTTGGATGCATCAATGAGCTACTCTGAACTCTGTGATGAAGTGCACGAGATGTGTAACTTGCAACAGGAGCAGCCCATTACCCTCAAGTGGATTGATGATGAAGGTAGTGGGCTGAAATAATCCTCAGGGTTTGTTCACTGTGGTACAGAGAAGGGACATTGAGGAACTTGTATAAACACATCATACTGTGGAGGTTTTTTTGTTTCTAAATACCTAACTACAGAGCCCTCAGAGCAGGAAGCTTGGAGAAATGGGACTCAAGACATCAGGGTTGATTGCAGCAGCACTTGAATTCACTTCTGCAGAAGCTCCTTGTCAAAGGCAGGGCCTGCAGATCTAGAACTGAATACAGAAAGGTGAAAAAAATACCAAACCGGTTTGGCTGATAGCTGTAATGGTGTGTTTTGGGTTTTTTTAATAGCTCTCTTAGCTGACAGTGTTGTTGGAGTGAATGGAATTTCAAAGTACTGACCTTGGAAGGAGGTAGCTGGTAGTCAAAGACAACTCAGCCCTTTTTAAGATACTGAGGAGTTGTATTAATGCTTCTGAATTTTACTCTTTATCTTTTGAAATAGCAAGAAGGACAGGGGCAACTGTAGCATCCTCAGTTTAATGGTGGTGTAATGAAAAGTAACCTGATCAGAAGGACATGGAAGATAATTACATTGCCTGTGCTTAGCTGGTTGAACTGCATGCCTGCTAATAATGGAAGATTATTGCAGGGAGGAAGAAAACCCCTTGAATTTTGAGCTGGAGGATTCTAAGACACAAGTCCTGTTAAATGTTTCTTGGTTGGGCTCTCTGTTGCATTGGCTTTTTGAAGCTTACTTAAATTAAAATTAATTTATTAAGTCTCCGTTCTAGTAAGCATTTTCCTCTAGTTTGGTTAAATACCTGTACAAGCTTTTTGTGATTCCTGGGTCTGAGTTGTTGAGTTTCAGCCAATCTGCTGTGTTGGCTGTCCTGGATCCTCCTGGGTTTTGTGAGTTATCCTATTTCTGCATGCAAGTGTTTCCACTTTTTGCCACATGGAATTTAAGTTCATTTGACTGATTGCACAAACAGATGTTCTCTTTGAACTAACTAAAAGCAAACAATTGCCGATGGCTTAATGAATAAACAAAACCTACCAAGAGATGAAGAAAATAGATTTTATGTTGGGCTTTTATAGTGTTTCTTTGTTTTTGACAAGATCCAAAAGGTTTGAACTATGAATAGCTCACTCATGATAAAATCCTGTGAACATATAAGGAGTATGGATTGTTGATTTGCAGTACAAATAATTCTTTTGTCTTTCATGTTGCATTATTGCTGCATTTATAGCTCATCAGCAGCAGTGGCCTTCAAAGAGACATAGCTGGGCCCTGGATTCATCCTTTTACAAAATAAGAACGTTTTTTTAAAAATAAGAAATTAAAGTTTAAGATTGTTTACACTGGCCTGGATATCATAAGGTCCCCTGTCAGCCAGGGTGTGCAGCAGGAAGGTGGCTGTTCACAAAGGGACAGGGGGTCAGGGTGACACCCTTGCTCCTCTGCTTGCTCTCAGTGCATTGTGACGTACTGTACTTCACGTGTGTCTGCTTAAGTGGATTTATGGATTAATTATCCAGTTTTAACAAAAATAACCCTCCCAAAGTAATGCTGATAATGTGACTGCAAGCAGACAGCAAGGAAATGGGGGTATCTTTAGGCATATCTGTTCACTTTTCATTTTTGGTGTGCTATAGGATAGTTCTGTCTATTCAATTTTGATAAAATTGGAAGGAATAATTGTGTTGTTCCATTTTGGAACATTTTTGATCAAAATGCCAGCTTAATATCAAGTAATCGAAAGAAAGGCAATACTTGAAGCTGGTACATTTTTTTTACTAACTGAAATTCTCCACTGAATTCTTGTGATAAATTTTCCTGTGTGTTGCTTTTTTTGCTAGGTGACCCCTGTACCATCTCATCTCAGATGGAGCTGGAGGAAGCTTTCCGTTTGTATTGTCAGAACAGAGACGAGGGGCTGATTATTCACGGCAAGTATTGCCCAGTTCAGGATCCCCTGTGTGCCTGATAATCCCAGCAGCTGCTCCAGTGGGAGGCTGGAGTGACTCCCTTGCCTGTCAAGTGTCCTTCTTTGTGTGGCTGCTGCCCTGGAGTTTGATGCTGAGGAAGGAACTGGAGCTCAAAGATGAAATTGTGCAGGAGGCTTCGAGTTCAGCACTGCACAGATTTGTTCCTGCTTTACTCCAGCATCATCTCCTGACAGTCTGGAGCCAAATTTTGATTGCATCATTTCTCATGTAGAATTACTTAAAGGCTTCCAAAAACTGTCTGTGTGTAAATACATTCAAGAATCAAGAAAAAAGTTCTACTGAGAATGTTCTACCTTAAAAATCTAATGTTTTTGTTTTAGTTTTCCCAAGTACTCCAGAGAAACCCGGCATGCCTTGTCCAGGAGAAGATCGTGAGTACTCAAATGTTATCAAATTCTAGCTAAATTATTCCTTTGGACACATGAAAAAAAATATATTACAAGATTTTCATAATCTAGTACTACATACGTGTGTATCTGTTTTGTTTTCTTAAAATAATGTCAAATGTTTTACATTTTGTCAACAGATAAATTGCATAGATCAGTGTTGCAGCAGTGGTTTAATGTTTCTGAGGATTAATGCTGTTTTTTGTAGTTGATACATTCAGAGGAGGAGACAACAGGATTTTGGATACATATTTGAATGTAGGCCTTTGCTTTTTTTGTAGTTCTTTTGGTTTTTTAACTTTCAGGGGAAAAGAAATGATACACTGAAGAGGGAGATACAGCCATTTTAATAAAAAGGTTATTAATCTCTATAAAAGTAATCCTGTGAGAGGTAGATAAAGCTCCAGAGGAAGGACACATAATTGATATGGTTTACCTGTATTTCAATAGGCTGAACTGCACAGGGATAAAAGGATTAAATAGCTGTATAGTCAGCTCTCATTACAGAGGGATGGCATCAGGACTCTGCTTCATATCTTGGTAAATGTTAAGGAAAGGAATGGGAATAATTGGCTGCCAAAGGTACCAGATGATGCTTGGCTGCTCCCAGGAGTATAAAGAAAAGCTGGCTGAAGAATTTGAAGGACCTTTGCTCTTTGAGAAATACAAGAGGAGATAAAATTAATTGCTGATAAGAGCAAATAATATATGCTAGGAGAAAAGTACTTGGTTGATCAGGATTTACACTGACAGACTGGCTAAGGATGAGTAGTGCAGTGGTAATAGTTGTGAATACTATTTTTAATCAGAGAAGTAATGCTAATATGCTAACAATTTCTCTATTGAGAACTTCTATGAAGATGGAGAGTGGTGAAATAAATACCAAAAAGTTAGAGTTCAAATATGATTGTCTACTTTTAAACTACAGTAGACGAAAGGTTGACTGTAAAAAACAGGTAAGTTTGCATGTTGACTAGGTTATTAAAATTGTCTTTTAGAAAGGAGAAAAAGAAAGTCAGTGTACAACATTAATTTCTCTAATTTGCTGAACAAGGACAACAGATAAAGACTCTTCTACTATGATTAGAAGAGTTAAAGAAATTATCCCTGAGACACCTAATTTAATGAACTCATTAAAGGTGCAGATATTCTAATAGGAAAGTTTTTTGTGTTAATTTGTTGGAAGTTTGAGCTCTCTGAAGCCACGAGATGAGCTGCAGGAAGCACAGCTGAGTGTGGCTCAGCTGACCTGGTTATTGTGTCTGTAGGGTATTTCTCCCTGTGAGCTTTTACAGGTCACGTTGAATCACACTTAGATTGTTTAAAAAGCCTGTTTACTTGGATGTGTGATCAGGGATCTCTGGTCAGGTTTCTCATGGTTTCATAAATTAATTTGATGCACTTTACCTCTTTGAATCTGTGGGGCCTGCATGGAAGTTGGGCCTTGTAGCCTAGGTATAATGATTTTTTGCTACAGAGTTGTTAAATTGTATTTAAATTGTAATTAACTGTAATAGAAAAATACATTCAGTATTGCTACTTGTTAGCCAAAGGCCCACAACAAACATCTGCATTGCACTTGGCCTATATGGAAATTTTACTGGTATTGGTGATACAGTTTATTTAAGGGACTGTTTATTTTGTCAGGACTGAAATATTGTCCTTGCCTCCGAAAATATTCATCATATTTTCAATTCCTACTTTGTGTCTTTATCACTGTAGTTATGTTCACAGGAAATCCTTTTAAAAGTGAGGATATTATGTAATATATGTATATGTTTTGTGGAGCATCACGTTTGTTCTATAAAGGAGCTCATGAGTTTGCCTCAGGTTTTTTCCAGAGACAAATAAACAGTGAAGTAGTTGGTCTATCCAAAATGAGCTTCTACTTAAATTAGCAGTTCTAAGTGTGGATTGCTGGTTTGTTACAAAACTACAGACAGTTTGAAATGTAGTTTTTTAATAAAACTATTCAATTGTGAAATAATTGCATTTCCAGTCTGTTGCTCAGAGGTGTCCATGTTAGGTCGTGGAGTGGTTCTTTCCAATAGTTTGTGATCTTCTGAAGTGCAAATCTGTATTTTTGTAGGATTGTAGGTTTTTCTTTCCAGCTTCTTCAGAGCAGTAGTACTTTGGAAGAAGAGTGCAGGAATACAGACTGGAGGGTTTGAATTTATATTGCAATTTAATTACAGAGTTGCTGCCTATCCTCACTTTTGTTAAATTGATATGGTTTTGAGATTGTACCAGCCAGCAAAGCTTGAAATAAAAGCCTGTAATCCATTAATGAAATAAACCACATGACTAATATTTCAATTCCATTTGCATGACTTAAGGAAAGTTATTTCTGTGCTTGAAGAACCTTTGTTCTTATATTGATGTGGTGCTGTCTGTGAGACAGAACTTGCACAGTCTCCAGCATCTGTGCTTGTACTGTCTCTGTTCCTTTGCTGCTGAATTTCTGTGCTTTTTGTTGGAGCCAGCCCAGCTCCCAGTGTAAGTGCACAGCTGTGGGTAGGAGCAGCCCCTTTCCCTGAGGTGACAGTGATGCTCTGAGGTGACAGTGCTGCTGTGAGGTGGCAGTGCTGCTGAGACATCTCCCATCCCTTCCCAGACACTGAATGTCACCTCTCCCAGGCGTTCCCAGCATCTGCTGGACTGGAGCCTTGGGTGCTTGGTCAGTGTTTCCTGATAAAGATGGCAGACTTTTTAGACCACTCTTGCATTTCACTTTTGCTTTTCCAGCAGATGAGGTGTTCTTTCAGAATTGAATAAACAAGGTTGTTTCAGAGGCGTTTGTTGTGTTCTCTCCTGTGCCCCGAGGTGCCAGCGCTCCTGACAGCGCGTGTGGATCCCAGCAGCTGATTGGCAGCTTTATAACTTAGTTATTGGAGTCTCAGCTTATTTACCCTGACAGATCTTGATCTGATTTATCACTCTTGGTGCTGCAGTGCATTGTGTAACACAGCACGTCCAGCTGAACAATTCCCATCGATTTGTAGGACTTCCCTAACGGAATTGCCGGGTTTATCAGAGAAATGCTTGTTTTGGTGACATCAGCTCCTTGACATCCATGCCATGTTTTAGTTGTGCCTCAGCTGCTAGCTACAGCCTCTCAAGGGAGCCAGTACCACCCGTGCCTGGATACATGAGGCAGAGATGTGAAAGGGAGAGACGGGGGTAACCAGTCTTCCATTAAATATTTGCTCTTAATGTTCGAGCTGATCCTGCCTATTGTCCTTGGTGTCTAATGGTATTCACACAGCGGCATCCGTGGAATAAAGGGAAAATGTTTCATTTCATACCTACTACATTGTAAAGAATTCCATGCTGAAGAGGCTAAAGAATAGAAGCCAGTGAGTAATGCATGCTTTTTCTGTAGATTTTGTGTCATCGTCGTGGTTGCTGTTGCGAGCGGCGGGCACTGACGCGGGCTGTGTGTACGTGTGCTGCAGGAGAGAACAGAACTCAGCATTTTGGTTATGGTACAGTCGCTGTGCCTGCCACCCTCCTTTGCAGCCATGGATTGTTACAAATGCAGAGATTCCTGCTGCCTCTGTGCGTAGGGATGTGGCTGAGAGACCTGGAAATGCTGATAAAATTGCATTGAAAGGGCTCCTGGGGAACGTATTTTAGGAGGAAAGGAACGGAAGAGTGAGTGATGCTGCTGCTGCAATTATTGGAGATTAATGAAAGAAATGTATCCCAAAAACCCTGACGGTATGTGCTCAGGGCCTGTTTATTGTAGGATTGCTGATGTAAAGGCTAACCATTTAGGAGCATCGTTTTCTGAGGCCTTTTTGTTGAATTCTGCTTAGTGGGTTGTCATAGATGGCTGTTTTTTTAATTGTGAAATACTTGTTTTGAATTATGGTTACTTAGTTTCTAATATTGTCAGAACGAACTGTGCTAGTTCACTTCTGCTTAACAAATAGATCTGTGTAATTAACATTAAAATTCATCTTGGGTTTGGATAGCTAGTGCCAGCAAATTTTAGGTTTGTTTTGCTGTTGGCTTCATTAAATAGAAGAATGCAGACTAGGAAACCTTTAAATTAATTAACAGAAGAGAATGAATATGTTTTTAATGTTTTACTACTTATGACATTAGTGTGATAGTTTTTATTATCTAATGTTTCTGCTTGATTTTACTGTCTTATTTTTTTTGGTAATGATTACTCTGTGTTGTGCATGTCTCCTGTGCTCTTTGTTTATCTGCTCAGTATTTTAGCATTAGGTGTTTGGACTTCATTTTCCCCCCCCAAGCCATCTTTCTTGAAAATTTAATCATAGCCTTGAGTAAAGGTATCGTAGTAACCTAATTGCTGTTGTGGGCTTTTTATTTTAGGTATAGATATTTGATTTTACCTTATATCCTGCCTGATACTGTGAAATAGCTTTAACAGGCTCCTTGCTGGAGTAGTGTGGCCTGTAAATATTTTTCTAGCTCATAAGGCAGGTTTTTCCCTTCATTTGTTACTGTATTGGCAGCAGTGATTAGGTTATTCAGAGCACGTGAACCAATTTAATCCCCCAATGAAGAAAAGAACTATTGCCACCATAGAGACTGTTCTGAAGACGTAGATTGGATTGCACTGGATAATTAGGCAATTTTGAAACTGCTAGTAACCCTCTCCTGGATTTTAGTAATTGAACTGGGGGGTAGGGAGGGACTGAACTATTTTAATGTAAGATATTTTTGCTTAGGATTTGAAAATAGCTGTGTCATAGTTTCTCAAGAATACCTGAAATCTCTTGCTCTGTCTTAACTGCTCCACGTTTGTTTCATATGTGGCATATTTGAAAAAGAGACAGATTGTGAGGCAGCATAAGTTACTGAGAACAGATTTGTAGTTAAAGGTCTGGTTTGCTTATAATAATTCTGTGATTTTTAGTTCTAAATAATCTCAACACTTTTCTTAGCTATGAAATGTCCAATGAAGAATAAGGGCTTGGACCTCTCTTTTTATAATTCAGGCATAAACTTATAAAGCACAGGTCTGATTGTGGGATTTGAGATCTGCTCTTAATTAAAGGTACTGGGTGTCTGAGCAGATGTTTGTGTTCCAATTTATAAACTATAGACTAAAATTACAATGTACTAAAGAATGCATGGGCTGGTTTTTAAGGTATCTTAGCAAATATCTATGTTCTTTTTTCTTTATTCCACTTCCCCTCTCATAGCCCTTACTCACAATGTAGTACATTAAATGCAGAAAGGATGTCACCTGGTTTCAGAAATCTGCTCTTTGATGTAATGTCTAGTTCCTCTCCCTGTGTTATGTCTCATATCTTCTTATAAGCTGCCAAATCCACCCTTGATATTCAGGCACTTAGGTAAGTAAACAGGCAGGGAGGTGATGAAGCTTCTTGATTTTGCTGGAATTAGTGAACATTTGTGGGCCTCCTAAACCTGAGTTAGGCCTGTGTGTTTCAGTGGCTTGGAAGAGCTGTTTAATATTTATATTTATAAATATACAGCCAAGGTTAATTATATATTATACTTGGGTCTGTGTAGTACTTTTGGAAATTAGCTCCTCTAAGCAAGTGATGGTTTTTTATGTTGAGCTGAGCCACAGAATTCACAGCAGAGGCCTGCAGGGCAGGTGTATGAGCTGTTCATTCATCTCCTGGATTTTGGAGTTGCTGTGAGAAACCAGATTGTGTGTGAGGTTTCTGGTGCTGCTAATTTGGAGTGGAGAGCACCAGGAGCAAACCTTGGGAGGCTCTGGTAGCAGTTGTAGCCTCTGAGGGCCTGCAGAAGTACAAGTCTGGGTGGTAAATAAAGCAAAAAGCAGCAAACTTGAGGCTTGCTGACAGGGTGGCTCCCAGGGGAGGCACAGAGAGCCCTGAGCAGTGTCAGGGAGAGAAGGGTGAGCAGACTGTGCAGTTCATCCTGAAGCCACACGGGGAAGGAGCTGCTTGGGGAGTGGAAAGAGGAAAAACTGATCTCAGTATTGACAGAAAGTGCCTCATTTGTAACTTGAGTTCCACTGCTGTTTCTTCTGCATCTGTTAGGGCTTGTCCTTGACTTGTTACCTGAGGACATGTTTGAACAGAAACCAGAAACTGTTTGAAGGCAGCACTCCAGGATTTTAGTATGGCCTTTATTTTTACAATAAATTACTACTACTAATAATGCTATTCTGTGCTTCCAGTAATTTAGGTTCTCATCTAGTGCTCTTCAGTAAAGCAGTGCAGGTGCCCTGTGATCAGCACAAGACCCCCTGTTCTTTACTTTGTCAATTCTGATAAAAAGTTACCTAACTTTAATTTCAGTTTCATTCCAAGCACATGTTGTGGAAACTTTTGGCAGTTCTGTGATGATCAGCTTCATGTGCAGTAGCAGTGTGCAATACAAGTAGAATTGTCCAGGTAACTCTGAAATGAGGGGGAAATGGGTGTATGGGGCAGGCCTCAACCACTGGAATGTTTCAATGCAAGGACACAAGACTAGGACTTCCACTTGGAAAAAGACAATTGATCAAATATGCTAAAATTAATTTAAAAAATCATGTTTGGCGTAGGATAAGATAAATTAGTTAGCCATTTTCTGAAGAAGCTGGGGAAATGTGACTCATAGAACAAAAATCTTAAAATATTTTCACAGGGATTTGTCACTAGTTAGCTTTTTGTTTTTCCTTTGACCTTCCCAATAGACATGTCATAATTTGCTTTTTAAGGTAAAAAATAAGACTAGGTGAAAATAGGATCTGAACAAGTTTTAACTGATGACACTTGAACAATGTGGATTCATTCCTTCTGATTTCTGTCTCAGTCTCAAGAATTGGACTTCTCCCCCCTTTCAGTTACCTGTAGATATGAATTACATGTGCTCAAAGGATGAAAATTTTCTTGAAAATGTGTGCTGTCAGGCCTAGGGTAAAACTCCCAGCAAATCTTAAATCATGCAGGCTGCTGAGATACAGCAGAACCAAATTCCTGCAGCAAACTTCATTTGCAAACTCCTCACTTTTTAGGTTGCTTTCTCTGATTCCAGGGAGTATAAAAGACAGAGACTTTCTGTTACCAGGTTTTTGTTTATAACAGAAAGTATTGCTTCATGGATGTACTAAAACACAGAGGTTTGTTTAAGAACAAAACAGTGGCCTGAAAGTGGATGCAGATGCTACAGATTCCTTAAATGTTCAGAATTCATTTTGCTGTACTTCAGTCCTAAGTTAGCTAAATTAAAGAATTAAATCATTTAAATAAGTACTGGCTCAGTAGTCTTTCAGCTTGATCAAACATTTTAATGCAGCTCCTAAATGATGCTAATAGAACATTAAATTCACTTTTCATTGTAGTAAGTCTTTTAATGAAAGTGATTTTTATTTTGGGAGAATTAATGATGCAGTCATTAAAAGCAGCCTTTGGACTTACTGTTAACCATGCAATGCAAGTTTGGTTTTGGGGTTCATGTGACCACTGACTTTGTCACCAGAGGAGCCAACTGCACATCCTGAAAGGACGTGAATTGAAAATTGCTTAGAGGGCCCAGCTAGAGAAAGGAAAATATAAACCATTTTCTCTTTCCTAAACAAGACTGTTAGTCACCTTCAGAAGCATGGATCCACCACCAGTTGCCTTCTGGCCCTTTTCATAACATTTCAAATTAGAGCAGCATTTTATCCTGTGTCTGGAACAGCTTTCAAACAGCAGAATGTCAGCCCAAGAGGCTGAGGAGGGCAGGACATCAGCAGGCTCTGGTCACTGCTGGGGCAGCAGCCACTGACTGGGCTTAGTGACAATTTCCTGTGTAACACTTGGTATATTTTATTATTTTCAAGTACATCTGATAAATTGCACATAAAATCGCAGCTGTGTGACTCAGAGGCTCGCTCCAAATGAGCTGTCAGTGCTGCTGTGTTTGTGGCATTGTCTTTGGAGGTGTGACTTTGTCACCTTGCAGTGGCACGGGGCTGTTTTAGCAGCAGGATTTGAGGGTGACAGCACTGGGGGTGTGCAGTGCAGTGCAGGGGGGCTCAGCTGGCCCTTCCATGCCCTGGGGAAGGATTTCAGCCAGCTGGCTGCAAGAAAAGCTGGGTAAATGCTGCTGCTCTGTGGGATATTTGTTTCCTTGTTGGTTCTCCACTGATCCACACTCCCCAGGTCATTGTTGCTGTCTTAACTGTGATTTTTCTTCACACAGGTCACTCTGGTTTTGTAGTTAATTTTGGTGTCTGTTGGAAAAGGATGGGGAGATGGTTTCTCAAGTGCTAATCAGGCTTAAATGAAATTTTAAAAAGCTATCTTCTGGCCATTTAATATTTTGCAATAACTGCAAGAGGTCAAAGCACTTAATACCTCCATATTGTTAAGGATTTCTTTTCATTTTCCAGCTTCAATTGTACATAGCAGATTATTCATAATAAAAAGAAGGGCCAGTTAACATCCAATGTGTGTCTTAAAATTGCTTTCTGAAGCATGTAAATTGTTCCAATGTAACTGTTTGTAGGAAATTAAAAAACAAATGTCAAGCAATGTACTATCAAAACGTACTTTGGAATTTTTTTCCCCAAAAAACGTGTTCTACCTTCATCTATAATTTCTTTATTAAGTCCAGTATATCTGAAATGCCAGTATCAATTTCCCCCTTGTAATTCATGAGTTGGTTTTGAAAGAATGCTCACTTGTGTGCTCAGCACAACATTAAAAGAACAAAACAAAAACTGGGCATTCTGGTAGTGTCCAGCTGGCAGGCCGGGTAATTGGCCTGTAAACAAGCTGTATTAATCTCTGAGAAGTGATTTGCAGCAATAGCAAATTACCTCTGTGCTCAGGATAGGAGCAGATTTCATCAGAGCTGCAGCACATAAAAGCTGACTTTGGGATTGCATTTGGAAATCCAAATGAAGGGGGAATCATTTTTGGGGCCATCTTCCTGCCCTTCGTTGGTGTAAACTGTGTTGTCATTTGGAAAGTAATTGTGCTTCCTTCTATTTTTCCCTGCTTTTCCAAGTTATATTTTTCAAGGTGAGGTTCTCATCCTTTCTGTGAAGTTCTGCAGGCCTCATTGTGGAATTGGGGAGTATTTTCTGTAGATAAATTCATTTGGAATTAACACTGAACAGTGGACATTGCTTGTTCATTTATATCCACATATTATTATCCATATATATTTTATTTATGTCTCCATGTTTTTCCTTAGAACTTTTTTCTACAATATTTTTTAAAAGATGAGGGGAAAAAAAACCTCAGCCTAGTCCTAGAAAATGTCATAGGGAAGCCAATATCAAATCTATTTGCAGGGTTTCCTGTGCATCACTGTCAGTGATGCAGTTGCACAGTTTGACAACAGAGGGAAGAATTGCACAGCAGCAGCAGCCAGTTGTTCCCCACTGCTTTTTAGGTAGAGGCAGCTGATTGATTTTATTTTGAGTATTTTTATTTCCCTTCTACTCTTACTTTGAAAAAGTGTGGTTTTTTTCTTTCAATTTTTCAATCTTGGAAGTAGACAAAGTTCTGTACCTTCATTATTTTTAAAATATGTGTTAAATTAAAAGTTATCCCTGCTAAGAGCATAAAATAGATTTGAATTTTATTCCTCTAAACCTTTTCAGATACAAAATGAAGATTTGAAAGCATTTTTTTAATGTTAGACCATGTCTTGTGTTTAGTATTAATCATGAGGAAAAGATTACTTTGTTTAATTAGTGATATATCATCTCCTTCAGCCTGCAAGCAGCCAACTCGAACTCCTTAATGAGTTAACTGATGTGTACTGTGAAATAAATTTAAAAATAGCCCTTTTCATTAAGCTCAGTAATTAAATAGTCAGACTTTTGTGGTGGCATTCCTCCTTGTAGCTGGGATCAATCCTGTAAAAACTTGGTTTAGTTCTTGGTTAATCACAGAATCCATCCCTTGTTTCTAGAACACTTCAGGATAAAACAAGTCCCTGAAATTGTTGTTTGGGTTCATTTTGCCATGTGAAGGGATGAGATGCAAAGCCAGATGAGAACTTTGTTCACACAGCACTGACAATAAATTGTTTCTTTACTCAAGGTATGCACTTGCTGCCATTTTATGGGTCTGATTATTGTTCAAGGTGCTTTGATCTGGTAGAGCTCTGGTTGGGACTTACAGCTGATAGTGCTTCAAAATAACAATGATCTTGAAAACCCAAACTGCTTTTTATAGCCTGGCATTATCCTTGGGGGAGTTTCTGGGAAGGATGTGCCCTTTCATCAAGATCCTGCCTGCTCAATTTTCCAGGGGTTGAGGTCTCTGACAACATTCCTGTGTGCTGCATCAGCCACTTGTCCCAGTTTTGGATCCTCAGTGAACAAGTGTTTTATTCTGCCATAGCAATTTAATCCTAATGTAGTAATAATAGAACATGTGCTATAAAGGTGTGCCTTGCAGGAATCACTGTTTTCTCATTTTTTACCTTGGCCCCTTTTGGAGCCAGGGAATAGGGATTGGTTTGCCCCTGCACCAAACCACGGCAGGCCTGGGGGTAAATTGTAGGGCTCCTACTTTTTAAAGCTAGTCTATATTAAGCTCAGTTTTTCTTAGACTGCTGCCTCACAAGTACATAATATAAAACCCTGCCTTTTGATTTAATATTTATCATTAATTAGGGAGGTGACTTGCTCCTCTATTTACAGACTTCATCAGTGCAAGCTGCTCGTTAACTTATCATTCACTTAATATTCCTCATGCCAGTGATAAGCTAATGTTCAGATCACAGATGTATTACGTTGCCTCCATATGGTGCTTTGTCTAATGAATTAATTAACTATTTTGGAAAAAAAAAAATCCTTGTGGAGATTTTTTTTCCTCCTGGTGAAAAGTCACTCTAGAAATGGTGGAAGGGTTTTCCACTGGAGTTTGTGTTTGAGCATACTTTAGTTAAAAACTTTGCAGTCGTTTTGCCAGGTTCTCATTTTAATTTTCTTTACACTTGAGAGAATTTTGCTTTAAAGTTGACATTTGGCAGATTTTGAAGAGCTGTATGAGTCAAATGACCACATCCAGTCTCCATCTCTGTTCCAGTGGCTGTGTCTTTGCCACTTTTGGTGTGCAGTCTTTTAGCTGCTTTGAGAAGCTGGCTGGTTTTCTTTTTCCAAATTGTTAACAATTAGTTTAATAGTGCAGTATCTGTTTCAAATGCTTGCACAGTAAACATTTGCATATGCAAATAGAGTAGGTATGAATATTTGGGGATTTGGCACTGTAGATACGTGGAATCACAGAAACTTCAATGCTTCCTTTGGAAGGACAAAAATAGAGGATCTAAAATCAGCCCCAGTATTGCAGCCAGTGTTCACACATTGTGTGTCAGTAGCCTGTGAGTTTTGGCTTGCTCAATATAATGTTAAAATAATTTCTTGACAAAGAAACTTTTTACTACTTGCATTATCATTTGACACAGAAAATGTCTCCGTGTTTTTCTATTAAAGAAAAGTCTTAATTTTTGATAAAGTATGGATGTTTGAGACTTGAAAGTAACATTAAAGATGAAAATGTAAGATGCTTTTGCATTAATTCCTGAGGATTATAAATGTACAGTCAGCTTCCTACTGACAAATTATTAATTATAAATCAAGTCAGAGTCTTTATAGCTGTCTGTCCCCCACAGCACCCACCTGAACCAGCTGTGGGGAGCTGCTGACCCTGCTGGTGTGCAGGGCTTGGCTGTGTCACCCTTACAGCTGGGGGCAGCTCTAAACACACAACACTTAATATTAAATATTGAATTCTCTAATTAGCCATTCACACAGAAACTGCTCATCTGCATGTGAACAGCAAAAGTGTCTCGGAGTAGATGCTGAGTTTGGCTTAAACAGATTAAATGATTTCTTGTTATGTTTAGGATATATTAAAAATAATCATGGACCTGCATTTGACTTACCTGAACAAAAGAAATATTTTGGGTAATGTTTACTGTCCAGGTAGAAATGAAGCCAAATAAGAACTCTGCAGAGTGATAACATGTTTGAAGCTGCACGTGTGTGAGGTGTTATCAGTGCCAAACACGTCCCACGCTATCAGTGCCAGCCATCCTTTGTGCGTGGCCGTGGAAGGTGGCAGAGCAGCAGCAGCCATTTCCCCGAGGAGCTGTTCCTTTAACAGCTCTGTCCCTCTCACCTGAGCCAGAGCAGGCAGGGAGCTGTAACGGGATTATGATCATGTGAGGGAAAAGAGACAGGGCTGGAGGCAAGGGAGAGGCAGCGGTGAAAGCACATCCTGCCCCAGCCTCACTCACGGCCGCCTTAAAAAAACCCAAATCCCCAGGGATCGTGGCTGTGCGTTGATATTTAGGAAAGCAAGATTGTTCTGAGTCACAACTTGCATTCCCCTGCTGTGTGTGGTGCTGCTGGGCTGCCATGCTGCTGCTTTACACCTTTCTGGTTTCTTCCCTAGAATCCATCTACCGCCGGGGAGCCCGAAGATGGAGGAAGCTGTACCGAGTGAATGGGCATTTGTTCCAAGCCAAACGTTTTAACAGAGTGAGTACTGTTGCATGAAACGTTGGGGTTTGCTCATGTTCTGTGCTCATTGTTTGCCTCAGTCTGTGCTTTTTCTGTGTTGGAGTGTTGGAAAGAAAGGAAAAGCAGGATGCTTGTTGATGTGACATTTTGGTCTCTCCGGTGTTACTCGAGTCATAAGGAGCAGGAGAAACTTGGCAGTGTTTGAATTTGAGTGAATACAGGATTGGTGGAAAGGACTTATTTTTAAAGTCTCTAAAATACTGGTTCTGTGACTGTTTGAGCTGATACATCCTTGGAGCAGCTTCTCCCCTCTTCACTCCTTCTGTGATTTTGGTTGCTTTTTAGTAAAATCTTCACCTTCAGAACACTTTGCCATCCATGAAAGTTGCAGCTGCTGATGTGAGCTTTAACTCTTGAGAATCTGGGGTGCTACACAATCTAAGAATTTAAAAAAGATTCTTTATTGAGCTAAAATACAGCTGCATTTTGAGAGCCTGATTTAATCCACATAAGCAAGTGAATGTGGCTTTAAGGCTGAGACACCTCCTTCACTTATCCCATTATGCCTGAGTATTGCAGCATATACACAAATGTACTTTGGGGAATTTCACACAAAACTGAGTGCACTCACAGTTAACTCTTTCATTCAGCAGAGATGTTTTTTTCTAAAAATTGAAATGAGAGTATTTTTCCAAAATTTCCCACCCTAAATATGTACTGAAAGAAGGAAAAACCCCTCAAAACTCAGCATTTTATCACTAAATGTATTAAAAAATCATATATATGAATTATCACATGAATTGATATAATGTGCTACAGGAATTCAATTTTTAAATTTATAATATAAAAGTATATTTTTTATGCTTATTTGCTACATAGTAACAGTACCTCTCCTTTGAAACACTGAGAATGCTAACTGCCACATTAACAATCTGCAACATTATAGATAATGATGTTTTAATTGCAATGAGAGAAATAGTGAATATACACAAAGATTTCCATACCTCATTAGGATGCCCACATTGGGATGTCACAGTCCTAAAAAAACTGTTTTTATACCTGCATACAAATGACATCACACAGGGCCTGAACACAAATCACATCCAGCTGAAGCAGATTGACATAAACTGTGAAATGTGACATTAAAATGGGATGAATTAATGAGAAATTATGGTCATGTTTGTATTGCTGAATTCAATACCAAATTTTAGTGTTGACTGGAGTGTTTCCTTAAGAATTCATTCCTGTTTCAAAGTAACCTTTGGCAACTTTTCCAGATCATTCAGGTAAATGAACACATGCAAAAATGTAAACTTTAATTTTGTTGAACATAGCATAAAGGCCAACTCTGTGATATGGCTTTGGCTGCAGGTGTTTTGGAGAGCTATGAAAGGGTTACCTGAATTTCTGATGGAATTTGGGACCTGCCCCTGCTTCCAGGGCCTGACAGATTTTTAGTCTTACTACTGCTGCAAAACCTATAAAAGGGTACTGAAGGAAGTCTGGTGGGCCAGGAATTTTGGAAGAGGTGGCAATAGATGTCCCAGACTTCCTCTCATCAGGCAGTTTTTTGGGTTGTTTTTCTTTCCTATGGGCAGTTTGAGTTTCTCCTGATCGAGGACTGGCTGCACAGATGAGGGCAGTGGAATTAAGTCTTGTTTTCTACACCTACCAAAGTACAAGAAGAGCAATATAAAAATGCTTGTTTGAAGAAATGCTCCATTCTGTGACCATTTTGAACTATTCCTGCAGTGCTAGCAGGGATTTTCAGGAGCTGCAGAGTTTTGGGCACAGTGTGTGTGTGTCACTGGTGTGAGCACTGCAGTGCCATGAGCAGAGCCAGGCTGGCACTGGGGTTTGGGACTCAGCCTTGGCAGTTGTGCCTGAGCTGGGGTGGCAGCAGCAGGGCTCCTGTGCAGTGCAGGGTGCTGCCAATGCCTCAGCCTGCTGCAGGAATTGCTGGGGAGCATTGGCAGCCAGGGGATAACCAGTGGGTTTCATGTTGGCAGTGTGAGGAGGGGTCACTGGGTGACTTTTTGCTGTGTGAGGATCTCAGATTGTTGTTTGGCACTTTGGGTAGAGTGGGTGAAGTGAGCACAGCAGCATACACTGGAACAATGATTTAAAAACCTCTCCTGTTAAAGTCAGCAGGATGTCTGGCTTCTTCATTTACCCTCATTTTGATTTAACTCTCTTACATGCTCTTTTGTTACATATGTAAAAACACCATAGATTTTGGATACTCAGTGCAACACAGAGGCTTGATATCAGACATGATTAATGAGTTTTAATTATGCAAAGTTTCTGCCACTGATAAAATCTACAGGTGTAGATGTAGAACACTTTTTATGTGTTGTCTGCTTAACATTTTGTGCCTGTGTTCTCCAACACATTCAGCTTTTTATACATAATTGTGGAGTACAAACTTCTGGCAGTTTTGTTTGGGTGACCTCTGTCAAAACCTGAGATTCTAAATAGACTTATTCTCTAAAAATGATTTGCTAATGTCACACTGTAATGTGTTCCATATGCTTGAGGTATTTCTTTTCCTAACACTCATTTAAAAAAAACTGCATTTAGCTGAATTCTGGGTGTGAAGTGTAACCTTCAGCTATTATTATAATTCTGGATATTCTAAAATTATTACTGAACATCTGCTAGGTGCCTGGGGTGGGCTCGTGCTGCTGGAGAGCTGCTCAGTGGCAGCAGGATTGATGTGGGGCTGATGATGTGCTTTGTGGCTTGCAGAGAGCGTACTGTGGCCAGTGCAGTGAAAGGATATGGGGGCTCGCAAGGCAAGGCTACAAGTGTATCAACTGCAAGCTCTTGGTCCATAAACGTTGTCACATCCTTGTCCCACTGACCTGCAAAAGGCATATGGTGAGTGTGTGCTGAGGGTGCCACTCTGGCCTGTGCTGCCACAGGTGGATTGTCCTGGGTAGTGGGGTGTGGGCAGGGCTGGGGTTTGTAGCACTTGGCAGTGTTGGGGTCTCAGTTTTTGTGGAGGACAACCTTTGGATTGTGAGCAGAGAGAAGGTGAGAAGGCAGGCTTGTGATGTGACTTCAGTGTGCTCAAGCTTGAATTGGAATTCTCCATCAGACACTGACAACCTCACAAGTTATTCCCTTTAGCCTGTGGGAATGTTTTAAGAACTAAGGCACTGATATCATTTCTGCACTGCTGTTTTCAGAAAGGTTTATTGCTTTCCTGTTCCTGCCATCTCAGTTTCTCCAGTGCTGTTCTCTTCTCCATGACTCTCATTCCAGTGCCAGTGCTGGTTTTTCCTAGACTTTAAACATCAAAACATTTGAACATTGGTGCATCTGAATTTTAGTCCTTTCCTATATTCATTCCCCAGTACTTCACTGGTGGTTGTATCATGCTTTTTGTGACTCAAAATTTAAATCAGTATTTTTCTTTGCTAGTGTTTTTTTGTGTCTTGCCTTGACATTACCAATTCTTTGCCAATTAATTTCTACATGCTGCTGTACTTCCTGGAATAGTCCTGCTTGTCTTGAGGATAAGCCCAGTGTCCAAATCCAATATAAAATATCTTATTGTGATCTTCTCTAATTTATGAAAATGAGCAACAATTCAGGTTTTTATTAAGCAGGAAAGGAATATGCCACTGTTGTAAATGGAGTGTGGAACATCATGCTGAAGTGTTTACCTGGTTGTAGTTCCATGTGAAACACTCAGAGCTCTTTAAGTAGAATGAAAGTTTGAACTTTGCTGTAAAATACACCACTCTTTTAGAAGACAGCCAAGCATCTGTAGTAGCTGCAGAGAATGGCCTGGGCAGTATTTGGGTTTTGTCAGGCTGGGTTTATCCCGCATTTCAAGGTGTCAGTATTTGGACACACAGTGCCCAGTGCTCACTGTGGGAGCTCTGGGGATGCCCTGGGCTCTGGGGATGCCCTGGGCTCTGGGGATGCCCTGGGCTCTGGGGATGCCCTGGGCTCTGGGGATGCCCTGGGCTCTGGGGATGCTCTGGGGATGCCCTGGGCTCTGGGGATGCCCTGGGCTCTGGGGATGCCCTGGGCTCTGGGGATGCCCTGGGCTGTGTCTGCAGGCTGGGTGTCCCCGGGGTGGTGCCCAGGGGGCTGCCTGGTGACCTCTGTGTTTGGCAGGATTCGGTGATGCCTTCCCAGGAACCTCGCTTAGATGACAAAAACGATGAGGCTGATCTCCCTTCAGAGGACACTGATGGAAGTGAGTACTTTGTTACTTTAGAATCCCTCTTGCCCTCGTTTTTTCCTCTTCCTGTTTACCAAAGTGGAAAAATATGATCAACTGCCCTGTAAAATTTAAAGCAAACTGGCCAAAACCTATTAAACATCTTTCTGTTTATTGATTTTTATGACTATTTCAATGAAGGCTTTATAACCACACTACTTTGATTTCTTTTCCAGTTCCCTACATTCCTTCAAACCGGAAGCATGACACCATTAAAGATGACTCTGAGGTATGTTCTTAAAATATTTTTGCAATTCGTGTTTATGTAGTCCAAATCACAGAATGAACTAGGTTGGAAAAGACCTTTGTGATCATCAAGTAGAACCTAATCATTCAACTTTTTATAAAATAGCTGATTACTTGTTCTGGGCTTTCTGCTGCCCTTTTCAGAAGTCTGTTTGGGCTTTTTTTTCTGAAAGTTCATAATTTTTTTTAAGCCTTTTTGTTGTATTTTTTTCAGATTTCTTCTGTGTTCAGCCATTGTCATTTCACTCATGATCCAAGATACCTTTTAACATTTTTATTTTCCCACTTCCATTTGCTGGAATAAGTGACTTAACGTAGGCTTTGACTTTTATGGTCCTTGCAACAAATGGTGGCTTTGCCACTGCCTTGTCTGCTGTCCCTAATGGGTGCTCAGCCTTTGTCACCCTCAGGCTATTGCTGTGGAACCTGGTTCAGTCTGGTAATCCATTAACTACCCAGGGTTCATAGAAATAATACCTGAGCATTTATAGACAGCTCCTGTGCAAACACAAGCAGAATAACTGCACTTCAACTCTTTTTTTCAGGTCTTTTGTAGAAGATCTGACTCAATCTCTGCACATCAACAATGTTATTCCTTTAGAGCAGTCTGAAAAATCTGAATATGCTTCACTTCTAAAGGGCTTAAGGCATTTCTTTTTAGAATGCTCTTGGCATGTTTTAAATAAATAGGATGCACTCTGCAGAGCACTGGCAGTTGGTCTGATGTTCCCCTCTGAGCAAGGCTGCACCTTTTTCCTTTGCCTCCACTACAATTCCTGTCACTCCCATTCCTTTCACACTCGAGTAGCTCCTGCTCCTGGGTGACTGCCTTTATTTTCAGTCATGTAGCTGCAGATTTTTGTCTCAAATGCAGAAATGGAAGGGTAGAATTTAAAAGCACATCAGAGAATTTTAATCACTCACTTTGGCTGTGGTCAGTGCTCAGATTTGTGTTGAAATTTTGGTAGGTGCTGTTTGCTCAGCCATCCTGAATTATGCTGCTCTGATTGTCCCACCTTGCCTTTGAGCTGTACTGAAATAATTGAAGGTATCCTACAGAAAGGAGTTGGTGTTCTGGGAGCTTTGTCTAGAATCTTTAAGCTTAGAGCAATCTCTTCTAATAGCAGTCAATCCTAGATCAAGATTCTTTATATAAACACTTTCCACAGTTCTGCAGAATGCTGATCTGTCTGCAAGTACAGTAGTGTGAGGTCAGATAAAAATAGGCCACAGAAGTGTGTCAGAGCCTTGGGTGTATTGGTAAAACCTGAAAGTCCAAGGACCTGCTGCTTTTGTCTGGTTCAGCTGCTCCATCTTCAGTCCCATGTTTTCACATCTAATTCCAGCAAACAGCCAAGATGATAAAATTTCTCTTTTTTAAATAATCAACTTAAAAATAACATTCTTCCTAGTGGAATATTTCCTGCAGATTCTCAGACTTGAGAAATTGAGATCTGCTTCTGTGTGTTCTCAGGAACCTGTTAGAAATCTCAATTTTCATTAAAATGATAGCGAGCTGAACACAGACAGTTGTTGCCTAAACTGAAACCAAGACAGGTATATTCATTAGCAAATTAATGTTTCCTTATTCATCCTATTTTTAGACAGCTTATTAATTTGTGCTGTGTCTGACAGAATATGAACAATGCTCCTCACTTTGTGCAAAGGATACAATGGACATGGCTTGAGGTTCAGGAATTTGGATAAACCTCATTTCTCAAGGCACCACCTTCTGCTTTCCAGCAGGGAATATGAAAATGATTAGTTGGATGAACTGCTGCCTCTAAAAACCAGTAACTTTCAGTGAGAGCAAAGCCAGTGGAAACCAAACATTTCTAAACAAACGTGTTCCAATCATCCAGCCCTGGGTGCCAGTGCCAAGCAAAGTCAGCAAATTCTGTCCAGTGCTTAAAGATCTCTCTGCTTTAACAGTTCCTTGCTATGGAAATGTCTTCAGTTTTTAGCATCTGTTTCTTTTTATACAGGATCTCAAACCAGTCATTGATGGAATGGATGGAATTAAGATTTCTCAGGGGCTTGGACTCCAGGACTTTGATTTAATCCGAGTTATTGGCCGTGGAAGTTATGCCAAAGTTCTTCTAGTTCGGTTAAAAAAGAATGATCAGATTTATGCTATGAAAGTAGTGAAAAAAGAACTGGTCCATGATGATGAGGTAAAAGTTTGTGTTAATTGCATTCTGTTACATGTTATAAAAACTTACTATGCTTTAACAAAAACCATTCAACTGAGCAAGAAGCTCGTGTTTCACAAACTTCTCTGGCAGAGAAGTTTTTCTGACTTCTGAACTTGTTTGTCATCAGCTCTGCATGAAGGACCAGGATGAAATCTGAGAGAAATGTCCCTTATTTTATTAACAATTAACAATTACTGATAGCCTTGGTAAAAATCAGGTGTTAAACCAGCCTGGATGTGCTAATCTGTGAGTGCTGAGATAAATGGGTTGGAATTTGTGCTCTCAATTTTGAAAGAAAGCAAAAGTTCTCCAAGGCAAAAGCACTGTGTGTGTGTCAGAAAAGGAGCTCAAAATTTGTGCTTACACTTCAGATGTTGGTAGAGCCTATGTGCAAGTGACTCAGTATTCTGAAATATTTGTTCCATGAGTTCAAAAATTATGCTGCTGCCATTTGAGATTCCAGTGGTTTTGTCTGCCACAGAAATCTGCTGCATTTCTCCATTATTTATAAAATCCTTTAGGTTTTTTTTTTTTTTAGTACAGGATTTCAAGTGCACAAGTTTGGGGGGAAAAAAAAAAGAAAATTAAAAGGGAAAAAAACCACTCAAAACCCCTTCATTTTTTTTCTATAATACATGTCTGAAAGTAGGATGTTTGGGCAAAAACCACCCAAATTCTATTTTAAATGCTCTTTGTGTGGCAGTTCCAATCAGTAGCTCTGGCTGTCATCTTTGTCATTATTCCAAAGGCTGGGCTTAGTTGTCCTAAAATCCTTTGGCTTTCTCATTTATTTGATGTTTCTTTTTATGAACCAAGATGAGGCTGTTGTGTGGTTTATTTACTGTTTCCTTTTTAACATGTGTTTTTCCAAGAAGGTGGGAGCCAAAGCCAAGTCCTGTTGAATGAGTTGTGCAGCTGTTTGAGAACCAGAGGTAGATGAGGAAAGGCTTTCTGGAATTGTGGCTCTCATAATTACACAGAAGATAAAACCAATTCATTTTTCTTTTCTCCAAGATAGGCTGTATAATGAAATTCTGGGAATTGATAGGAAATTCACTGAATTCTGAGATGTTGCAAGTAATGGAAATTTCACCTTAGAAGTGTTGCACAAAGAAAGAAAATCAATCACATAGCAAGTACCAGCATGTTGAAATCAGCTGGTGCTTCCAGGGTATGGCAGTGGAGAGAAGGGAGATGAGGGAAATCAAACACCTGGGCTGCAGTTTTACTAAGCTTAGATTTGTTTTTTTTTAGTGGAGCACTGGTATAATCCTAATGCCAAGTACACAAGTGCACTAATGAAGAGTTAATTTTAAGGTTCTTACTCAGAAGCTCACTTAGTTAAACCAAGAAGAAGTGGACATATTTAGTGCTTTATTCAAAATTGGATTTTTGGCTCTGGATTTTGGTCTGGACTCGGGTTTTGCTTTATTCAGAATTGGATTTTTGGCTCTGGATTTTGGTCTGGACTCAGGTTTTTGCTTTATTCAGAATTGGATTTTTGGCTCTGGATTTTGGTCTGGACTCAGGTTTACCTTTCCCAGATGTTTTATCTTCATGAGGGCCCACACACAAAACCCAAACAGGTTTATTTAATTTGATGGTGACAGTTCTTGGTTCCCTCTGAGGCTTCAGTGTCAGCATCCATCCCTGCCAGGAGGGTCTGATTTCTCAGTCTCTGTTTTTATTGTCTCCAGATTGGTTGGGAAGCTGGGAGTATCTGTGGTAAATGGAGAATTTTTAGAACAATTGCAGTTCTGGTGCATGATGAGTGCATTGCATGAAGGGTGAATATCTGCTGCTAAACCCTGCCTGAGATGTTGAAATTGTTGATGGTTGTATGAAGTAAAGCTTAAATGCTTTGTTAGTTCAGCTCTGAGTTTTTCAGCACTGTGCCAGAATCATGCAAACTGTGGAAGGTTTTTATGATGTGGTTTTGCACTGGGTATTCAGGACTTCTCCCTGTTGAAGGATTAAAGGTATCTTTTAATGATTTTGGCTGGACCAACTCAGGAGCTTTTGGTAGTTTCATTGAATTCAATTTGAATTTCAGATGAGGAGATGAAGTTCAGTTCATTTGAACCTTTTAAAAGCTGGAGATTCGTTGTTTGTTACTGGCATGAGCTTCTTCAGCAGCTTTGGGATCATTTATCTAAAAACTGAATTTCTTCCATGCAGCAGTGTGAGCAGTTTATCAAATATTGCAGGTATATGTTATTAACAATGGCTTAGATTTTGTGCAGGACCTCCTTAAAGGGCTAAATAACTTCTGAATATTTAACTGAATCACAATGTTTTATAATTTCCTCCAGGTTTTGAGAGGTCTTTGCCTTTCTGAAGAGCAATGTAACAATGTGTGTGTGAGGCAGCACTGTGATGTTCCCAGGTGTTTTTCTGGGAATGCCCACGGTGGTTATCCAGCAGTTCTGATTGTTCAATTACTCTGTTTCAGGATATTGATTGGGTACAGACAGAGAAACATGTGTTTGAACAGGCATCCAGTAACCCATTCCTAGTTGGTTTACATTCATGCTTTCAAACAACAAGTCGGTAAGAAAAATCTGAATTTTTTTTTTTTTCTTTTTCTTGAGAATCTTGATCATTGTGCTAAACTGCTCCTCCTGAAGCAAATGTAACCACTGCCATCTCCTAGCCAGGAATTTTTGGAAGCATTAGCATTGTCAGGGATTCACTGCTGCAGCAGTCAGTTCTGGGGGGAAGCTCAGGCAGGGTGTGGAGGAAACTCTGCTGTCCTGGGTCACACCTGAAGGGAGAGGGGCAGTGAGGAAGAGGAGGAGCTGTCCTGCCTTGCTGAGCACAGCCCTGGGAAAGGGGGAGCACAGAGCTTCCCTCTGCTGAGCAGGCCAGCTCAGAGCTCCTCAAGAGCCTGACAGTTGGGCTGCCCAGTAATGACCTTTGATGATAACACAAAGCCCAACCTGCATGGTGATGTTGTGAGGCTTAAAAGCCTTGAGCACATGTCCAAAGCAGTGTGTGATTTTGAGAAAGTGCTTATTTAACTCTTAACTGCTTAGAAATTCTGATTCTTTGTCCCTGTGTGCACAATCCAAACTGCATTATTTGCTGCTTGTTTTGCAATTGGAATATGAAAAAAATGAGAATTTCATGTCCATGCCTGAGTATGTTACTGGGGAATTGGGATGTGTTTTGGTGGTGGTTTGGGATTTTTGTTTTCACAGGCACCTGTTTGCTGTTGCACTTTATAATGTCTCATGCCATAATCACAAAATTGTCATTCTATCCAACTTACTTCAGTGTAGAGTGCAGAGTTTTTAAAAGTTGTCATGGATTGTGCAGTCATTTCTCCTTAAGAACATTCACCTGTTTGTTGCAATGTGCATTGTCAGGTTTTCAAATACAAAACCTTTTCTTCAGTCCCCAAACTTTCCCAATGGTTAGGGCCAGAGGAAATCTCCTAGCAGGGAAAACAGAGATGGAGGAGGTAAAGGAGCTGTGTCAGTGTTCTGAAGGTCCATGGACCCAGGAGTGTTTGGGAGCAGGGAGAAAGAAATAAAGAATGATCTCCAAAGGTCACTGAGTGAGGATTTGACAAAAACAAACTTGTCAGAAAAAAAGAAATAAATAAACCTTTAGACAGCTGACAAACTGGTGGGAAAGGCTCTTAAGTCAAGCCAACATTGCCAAACACTTTCTCCCCAAACACAAAGTAGAATTGTACACCTGAGATAAAAATTCAAGTGGTCAGGCAGGGTGAGGTGTTGAGATGGAGATTTCTTGGAACTCCTGAAACCCAGCAAAAGGCTGAGTCAGCAGCAGGATCCTGTGCATTCCTCTTTGGCAGCTACACTGACAGAGCTGAGGAGCAGAAATAGGGAAAAAACTCCATGCTGGACATAATCAAAGCTTTCTGTATTCCTGATGCATCTTTGAGTCCTGCTTTTCCAGCCCAGCTGCTTCTTGCAGTGAAACTCTAGATTTTTGTTGGTAACTTCAGCCATTTGCCATGGATATAACCATAATGTCATGAATTCACAATTTGATTATAGCTGTAATGTTATAAAATCATCATTATGACCTCATTTACATCAAGCAGGAAAAGCACAAAGCTGATTCCAAGTGAATAAATTCATCAACATCAGATTGTGTTAAGTGGCCCAAAGAAAATGAGTTGTAATAGAACAGGTTGTGACAAGGGTACTGATGGGAGGGAAGTTGCAAAAAATATTCTTTCTCTTGAATATAATTTTAAATGAGTTTTTAACACAAATGTGTACCTAAATGTGAGGCTGTTTGATACTGTTTCAGATACTGATGCTTGTTTCATTATTGTAATGAAATATGTGCCTTGGACTTGCCCAGAATTGCCATGGAGGTGTCTTCCAAGGATGGCAACAGCCTGAAACCTCCATCCTGTAACTCTGGTGGTGTTTCAGCAAATCCTTCTAAACCCAGCAAGGGCTGCCACTGTTGACACACTTGAATGTGACTTGACAAGGAACTTGAAATTGCAAGTTCTGAATGGTGATAAAACATTGGGGACTTCTAAATAGGATAGGAAAGCTGGAAGCAGAAACCATCAGGAGTTCTGTAATAAAATACTCATGGCATTGTTATGTATTTTGTTTGTTGCTTATTTAATTTCAGTTTAGCATTTATCTTCTCGTGGGGAGGCCATTCAGAGTCCTGCCAGCTGGATTTTATCCAATAGAGTTTCCTGGTTTAAGTTTTAACACTTTATAAGTGTTTCAAATGAAGAATCCTTTTCCAAGGAACAAAAAAAAAATCCCCAGCTGGAGTGATCTGAGAGACTGGAGCATGTGTTCTGCAAATGGAATGTTCTCCAGTGTGTGGCTGTGTGCAAGGGAGTTTTCAGCTCATGGAAAATGAGGTGTCCAAGGAAATGCTGCTCCCTGGGCCAGCCCAACCTTCCCCAGAAGCTCTCTGACCTTGGCAGCATTGCCTGGATCCCATTTTCCCCAGGATGAAAGCTCTTCCTGCAGGCTGTCACAGAAATCCTTCTGTCTGCCCAATTCCACCTGGATCTCTGTCCCCTTCTGACTCCTCCCTAGTTTGGTGCAGCCTGTTTCAGACACTCATTCTCCAGAGGAACAAGTGAGCCCAGAGCTTCCATCTGGTGCTTGTGTTGTGTACAGTGTCACACTTGTTTAATTCATATAATTATAACTCAAATTAATTTGTACAGGTAAAGGTGGTGGCATTTAAATAAAGGGGATGTTCCTGCATATTATACATCAAATAAGTGCTCTCTTTTTCCCCTTTTGAGTAGCTTTTATAACTAAAAGGCTGAATCAAGAGTGGAGGTGAAAATGGCTCAGATGGGAAGAACAAAGCCAACTTTTCTGGAGAGTTTCCTTGGAGTGCATTAATTGTGTTCTGTAATTTCAGATTGTTCCTTGTCATAGAATATGTGAATGGGGGAGACCTCATGTTCCACATGCAACGGCAGAGGAAACTTCCTGAGGAGCATGCAAGGTATTCCCTGGCACAGGGCACGGGCTGCTTCTCTTCTGGTGCTTTAGTGGACTTGGATTCTTAAATTTAGAATGTCCTGCCTGGGAGGAAATGTAAATTTTATTTTTTTGAAGGGTATGAGTATTTTTAGAGAGGAAGCATTTCATCAGTAGTAGCAGTTATTCCAATTTACTCCTCTTAATTGCTGCATATTTAGGTGATGTCTCTTTGATCTGTTGATGGAACATGTAATATTCTACCTAATTTGCTCTGCTGTTGAAATAATACAGTGTTGGTGGGAGAAGGTTAAAAATCCAGTTTGCATGACCCTGCACTGCACAAAGGCTCACTGTCACTCTGAATAAGAGGAAAACAAAGATCTTCCATCTTGTTATGTGGAGTTTTCAGAAAAAAAAAATCTGTGGAGTAAAGAATAAATATTTTCTTAATCAGTAGAATGAAAAAAAAATATTTAGGGAATGGTCTTACAAGAGGTCAGTGTCCTTATGAATAAAAGTAGCTTGGGTTTTTTATGCTATTGATACATAAAAGTTGGCTGGAAAATGGTGTTTTAAGAACAGATATTTAAATGCTAAAATGAACTTTCTCCTTCATTTCAGGTTTTATGCTGCTGAGATTTGTATTGCTCTAAACTTCCTACATGAAAGAGGCATCATCTACAGAGATTTAAAACTGGACAATGTTCTCTTAGATGCAGAGGGTCATATCAAATTAACAGATTATGGCATGTGCAAGGTAGGATTCTGACCTTTCTTCTGTCACTCTTAGAGAACACTAAGAAAATTCTTTTTTTTTTATTAACACCAGGGTTACTGAGCCCAGAACTTGGTTGTGGAATGGAAAGTCTATTCTGAAAAAACCTAACTGTTGAATAGAACCACGTTTGGAACTGAATTGTAATAGAAGGTTTTTTTTTTTCCCCAACATTTCTTTGAAAGGGACTTTCAAATTATTTAACTGGGTTTTTTTAATGTATCTGTAATTAATAAGCAAAATATTGTTACATATATGTTGTAGCTCAGTTTTATTCAACTTTGCTGAAGAGGAGCTGTGGAGTCTTAGGCCATTTTGAGCACTATGAATATTTATTTTGTGAAAGGAAGCTCATTAAACTCCCTGAGTAACTTGAGGTTTTAAGTCTAATTAAAGGAAATACCCAGAAAAGGAGATCAGCTTTTAATTTATGAAATGATTTCTGCATGTAGGAAGGTTTGGGCCCAGGTGACACTACAAGCACTTTCTGTGGGACACCAAACTACATTGCACCAGAGATCCTCAGAGGAGAAGAATATGGTAAGTCCTGACTAAATAACCTATTGTTAAAATAAATTAGCTATAGCTTGGTTCAAATAAAAGTAATTTTTTGACTTAGACATTTCTGTGTTAATTTATAATAAAGCTTGAGTGCTTGTTTTACAGTTTATTTTTTTCCTGAAATAAAGGAGTTTTTTCTCTTCCAATCACTCATTTCAGCTTCTTTTAAATCATCTTTAGTCCGAAGAATATTTATTAAATAATATTCTAGAAAACATTTGAACTGCAGCTTTGCTGCCTGCAGACTCCTCTGAGTTCTCCTGCATTTTCCATCCCAGCTGAGGGAGCTCAGAGCCCTGTCAGTGATTTCAGCACTGGAGGCCATCACTCGTGGTCAGGGTGAGGGGAGGAGGAGAGCAGGGCTCAGAGTGTGAGAGGAGGATGAGAGCAGGGCTCAGAGAGTGAGGGGAGGATGAGAGCAGGGCTCAGAGCTGAGGGGAGGATGAGAGCAGGGCTCAGAGCTGAGGGGAGGATGAGAGCAGGGCTCAGAGTGTGAGGGGAGGATGAGAGCAGGGCTCAGAGTATGAGAGGATGAGAGCAGGGCTCAGAGTGTGAGAGGAGGATGAGAGCAGGGCTCAGAGTATGAGAGGATGAGAGCAGGGCTCAGAGTGAGGGGAGGAGGAGAGCAGGGCTCAGAGTGTGAGGGGAGGATGAGAGCAGGGCTCAGAGCTGAGGGGAGGATGAGAGCAGGGCTCAGAGTGTGAGGGGAGGATGAGAGCAGGGCTCAGAGTGTGAG
>VZTB01001845.1:122505-134229 GCA_013397245.1 Thryothorus ludovicianus
AGAGCTGTGTGTGTTTTTGCAGGGTTCAGGGCTGTGAGGGGTGGATGAACAGGGCTCAGGGCTCAGAGCTGTGTTTGTTTTTGCAGGGTTCAGTGTGGACTGGTGGGCACTGGGGGTGCTCATGTTCGAGATGATGGCGGGGAGGTCCCCGTTTGACATCATCACTGACAATCCAGACATGAACACTGAAGATTACCTCTTCCAAGGTACAGCTTTGGGGTCTGGTTTGGTTCTTTTGGGGGATACCATCCAAATGGGCAGTTTGCACAGCAGGGTGGGCTCTCCTTTCCCAGTGTTACCCCACAGCTGCTGGAGCTGGGCCCTTGGGAAGCGGCCACTTCCAGAACAGGCAAAACTTCTTTAAAGCAGTTCTGTAACAGAATCTGTCCTGCTTTTCTTGAAGGGCCTGATATAAAATCAATTTCTGTTTAAAAATCACACTTTGCCTTATACTGAGGACTGAGAGTTTAATTTGCTGTTTGCACAACAAATAATAGCAAAAGGTAATAATGAAGGTAACGTGTCCTTTAGGAAATCTTCCAGTGTCAATAGAACAATGCCTTGGATTCCTGCAGCTCCTTTTGTTTGTGTGATTTTACAGAATTACTTTATCTTCCATTTTCTAACTGGTATACTGAATTAATGTTTGTACTGAAATGATGGTCAATGTCACAAACCAAATATTGCTGTTTTTAAACCTGTCAGTTATTCTGGAGAAGCCAATCCGGATTCCAAGGTTTCTTTCTGTCAAGGCTTCCCATGTGCTAAAAGGATTTTTAAACAAGGTAAATAACATTCTCTTATTTTTAGCATCTGGAAGCTGGAAGTCAGAGCTTCCTGTTGAAAGTGATACAGTTAAGAAGTTAATCTGCTTACTATTAAGAAAATCTATAAAACCTTGGTATCCTCTATGTTAAAAACCCCACTTAGTTTCAAAATTACTGAGGGAATTCCACAGCATAGGCTTGATTTTCAACTAGGTGCAAACTTCTAAAAAGTAACTATAGCTTTGTTTATAAATTCCTTTCTGTAATACTTATTACTCATTTAATTAAGCTGGTTGAAATCTGAAGAACCAATGTCATGAAAAGAAAAAAGGATATGAATTATACATTGCTAAATGAATCCCTTATTTTAAGAAGTCGTAGAAGATCATTTAAAAATTAAGTTTCAAGCACATTTTATAAAAAAAGAAAAAGATTACACATCCCTTGCTAGCCATAGTGTGTTTATCCCAGCAGGGTTTGCACAGTCATGGCAATGCTGGAGTCATCTCTGTGGGCTTTTGGCAAACGTGGGCTGGAAGTGGCTTGGAGTGTGTAATTCCAGTGTCTGTGTTTTCCACAGGATCCCAAAGAAAGGCTTGGCTGTCAGCCCCAGACAGGATTTGCTGATATCAAGTCTCACACGTTTTTCCGCAGCATAGACTGGGATCTGGTAAAAATCAGTCCTTGTGTTTCTGGGTGCTCAAAAGGAATAATTCATGAATTTCTTAGTTGTGTGCATGTGAACAACCCTGTTGTAAACAGGGAAAATGAATTCTAGGAATGTAAAAGTAGTGGTCATAGTACATCAAGACCCAGCTGAATTTACCATGACTCCTGAAATCAGTGGGATTATTCAGGGGGGTGTCAGGGTTTAGTGACCTTTGTTTGAGTGAGCAGGATCAGTCTCTTGCTAAGGATGTGGCAGGAGAGCAGTGGGGTTATTTAAAAAGGGGCTCTGATTACAGTTTGCAGGTTTTCTTTAGGATGCTGAGGTGAGGAAGGTTTTTGATTCATGGTGAAGATGACTTCCATTTCAATAGGTTTGCAAGCATAAAATTGTATCAAAATAGGGTCTTTAAATCTTCTGCTGCTTGGTAATTGTGTTGCCTTCTGTCTGCAGTGTGGAAACCATCCCAGAAATGCCATAGTAACATTTATTGACACTTGAGCAACAAAGCTGTAAAGTCTGGAGCACCTCCCTATCAGTATTACATTTTTAATAGGTAGTTAACAATTGAAAAGTGTGTCTGTAGTATTTCCATAGTCTGGGAAGGCTGCAGGAAGTGTAGGAGGAGGCAGCAGTAACATGAAAGAGTTCAGATGAGAGAAAGCTGCATAGTTTCCTTTTCCCTTTGAAGCTGCTGCTCTGAATTTCATTGTAACATTCTTCAGAGAACACACTCAGTGCAGAAGGAGCCAGAGCTTTAAAAGATCTGGTGTTTACAAAATTATCCCTGTAATGAGGGCTGTCTTTAATTTTCTCAGACATCCTTTGCTTTGAGATGTCTTCAACCTGAGTGGAGCTTTGGGGATTTTTGGGGTTTTTTTGTTTGTTTGGGGTTTTTTTTTGGAGTTTTTGTTTGGTTTTTTTGCTATCGTGTGGTGCTCACCTGAGGATGTGGAGCAGAACATCGTGTCCTGCAGTTTGTTCTGCTTTGCAGTTTTTTGAGAGAGAGAGGGGAAAAGACAACTGTTGGATTTGTATTTTGTGTATTTGTAGAAAAAACTCTTCATTGCAATTGGTACTTCTTGATCAACATTTATGCTGACTGAATTTTTACAGTTTCTAACATATTTTTATGGCTGAAAGCTTTAATATTAAATCTAATTTTTTTAAAAGGGAAGATTTAGGTGATCTGTGATATGATTAGGACAGTACTGCTCAGGAGGATCAACGTCAGATAAATTTGAAGTTAAATTTCTAATGTTTTGGCAAATGTACTCAGGAAAAAATGAAAAAATACTTGGAAAGCTTTTTTAGTTATTAGAATCTCCTACTCACCACCTGCATTTCAAAGAAAACATTTGGACTTAAAAGCTTTTCCAAATCTTTTCAAGTTGTAACCTAAGGAAACAAGTCTAACACTGACTTAAAACTTGTTCTGTGTGGAGCTTGAGCTAAATGGAAAAATAAACACAGGGAAAGTGAGCACTGAGCCCAGGAACATTTTTCCTGGTGTTAGTCATCCAAAGTGTGTGGCACAGCCCAGAACACTTGAGATTGCTCACTCTGCTGTGGGATGGCTCAGCAGCACCCAGGGCACTTCTGTTTTGGATTCTTTTGGGATATTCTTATCTCAGTGCCTCATTTATGGTGTTTAACCATTATGTGCTGGAGTAAGAACTACAAAGCCATAGCTCCTGTTTGCAGTGAGGTATTTTCTAGAGCTGCACCACCTATTTTTCCCCTCATTTTCTCAAATTAAAGGCTTCAAGTTCTCTCTATGGCTGATTTAAGAGGGCTTTTATGCTTAACTGAGTATAACAAAGGAGGAAGTCTGATGTTTAACCCCTTGTGGAATAATGGCTGTTGGATGTGAGTGTGTGGCAACAACTCACAGGGACAGTCCTGCCACCCTATTTCTGTTTTTAAATATTCATTTTTCCCATTCCTTGACGTTGCCATTTTTGTTTGGGAGGAGCTGATTATTTCTTCCTCACAACTCTGATTTCATGGTGCCTTCCCAGACCTGATCATGGATGGGATGTTGATGTGTTAATGCACCACCCTGTGATAGTTGGACAATTTCCTCTCATCTCCATCTGTACTTCTTGTGCTCTTGTCTGAAACCTGAAATCCAAGATTTTTCTGTGATTTATTCCCTGTTTTGTTTGCTCTGTACCAAGCATCAGGAGAGATCCCAGCCTTGAAACCAGGTTTTTATCCAATGTTGGTAATACAAGTGATCATTTTGGTCAGTAACTACTACTCACTCCCATCACACTTACCTGTCCTAAGTTAGATTATGGAGATTTGTAGCCTAGACAGTTTTTTAACTGAATATAAATGTTAGAATTAGAATGTTGGTGTCTGTGCTGCTATAAATTGGATTATGTGACAGATTGCACACAAATGCAGGAAGTAAAGTAGGTCAAGTTCTCAGGAACAAAAGTAAATATATTGTGCTAACTGCTCCAGTATTGCAGCACTGTGGGAATTTATCAATCCTGAGGCTAATCTACCAATTTAGAGAAAACTTAAAAGGCTGAATGATTTGTGGATTCTTACTTTAAAATGCAGAGCAGTACCTGTATCAGTGTCTGTTGCCTGGCTTGCGGGCTGTGCTATTGGCTCTTTGGATGTTCCTTTCCAGTAGCATTCACAGCAGCTGGATTGGAGTTTCCTGAGGGATGCTGTCACTCTTGCACACTGTAGTTTTTTCCTTTCCCCCCTGTTTTGGGCAGCTGGAGAAGAAGCAGACGACGCCCCCGTTCCAGCCGCAGATCACGGACGATTACGGCTTGGACAACTTCGACACGCAGTTCACCAGCGAGCCCGTGCAGCTCACCCCTGATGATGAGTACGTGCTGCTTTACCCAGCTGCATAGCTAGGAATTAATTAATAAATTACCTGGAAATCACTGAGGGACACTGTAGAGACTGTGGGGTGCTCAGTGAATGGGATGGAGATGAGAGATCTCTGGAGCTGGGTCCTGGAACTCAGAGTTTATTGCACAGGGCGTGGGTGCAGAGACCCTGCTTAGAGCTGCCAGCCCAGCTCAGAGCAGGCCCAGGAGGGAGAGAACAAAAGACTGAGGAGCAAGAGATGAGAGCAGATAAGAGCAGCAAGAGAGCAAGGAACGGCAGGAATAAGAGAATAAGAGTAAAAGAGTGAGAGCAGGAATAAGAGAGCGAGGTTCTTGTTACAATGCAATAAATCCTCTTCTATGTTGAATATTCTGATTTCCACTGACCAATCCATTACAAGATACAAATTCTATGGCATTTACACACAGCCTGTAAGAATCCTTACACTCCCACACTGATCAGCAAGCAGAGGCTCTTGCTTATCTAAACAAGAGGGGATTCCTTTCAGCTGGACACACTTTCAGCTTTTCAGTTGTTCAGTGACTGAGGCTTGGTTATGTCAAAGGTTGCCTTCATTTCAATCTCACTTACAGTTTCTATATTCTTAAAATCTTTTGTCAGGCAATCATATTTATAAGGATTTCCTGTTTCATCCTTCCCAACAATACACTGTGCTTTCCATTAGAACGTAGCCACGTTACAGTAAATTTGAAATTCTTTGTATCTTGCATAACTTATGTGAGAGAGAACTGCTGAAGTAAACGCTGCTCTCGTTTGCTTTTCAGGGATATAATAAAGCGAATAGATCAGTCAGAATTTGAAGGATTTGAATATATTAATCCATTGTTGCTGTCAACAGAAGAAACAGTATGAAGGAATGACCTCGTTGGGGACAGTGTGAATGACATTAATTTATCCTTAACTACAGTATATGCATGCGAGGCTGGGGACTGGTCACTCTGGATGGAGACCAATGATCTAAAAACAAATTTGCTGCTGAAAATCAAAGAAGAGAATTATGATTTTGGTGGGTGTCCTCTGCCACTTAGTGATTCTTAAGTTCTGGGCACTGACACAACTGGCTTCATTAATGAAGGAATTTGCATTTTGTGCCTGTTTCATGAAGGATTGAAACGTTCATTGCATCCCTGCAAAAGGAGATCATGAGAAACTTTGAGATCCACACACTTTCTACAAACATTTGATGCAATGAGCTCCCAGTTGAAGAGTATTACAGTGTAACATCCTGAAGAATAAAATATATTACGGTGGTGTTGAAGCTTATTTTTGATGCCTTTTTTCACAAGTGGTACCTGTCTAAACATCTCAGATATATTTAAAAGGAGTTGTGTTTTATTAGCAATCAAAACATAAATTTGGGTACAAGATTTAAGTGCCTAAATGGATAAACTGCATTGAAGGATTATTGCATATTTGGGACGTTCTTACACCTGGTAAGTTCTGCTTGTTAATATTGAGTAACATTTCCATCTGAAACATACAGTTCACAGCTGCAGCCTGATGTTTAGTTGCATTTTTATGGAATTTGGAATGCAGAATGACTCAGTGAGATTAATTCCAAATTAGAATTTACTGTATCACTTTCAGAATCTGTTGTCTTAAACTCCAAATTTACCAAAACGTAGAGATTGAAGAAAACTAAATTTGCACACAAAAGATTTCTAAACATACTTAAGCAGTGCCTACACCTACAATGATATTGTGTTGTATATTAGATTTTTGAAAAATATTTTTATCAACAATACAAATATTCAGATGTAGAGCAAAAGCATAGTAAAGCATAGCCTTAAAGTTTAAGTAGTAAATCTAGAATAACCATAAGATAAAATCCACTTTCCTGATAAAGCACACCTCCTACTTATGATAAACTGTCTGCTTACAGTTGCTCAGTGTACATTAATAACTAATCATTCTGCAGCAGAGAATGGGATTTGCATCAAAGCAGTACAATTCTTTTAGTGGAAGAAAAACGAATACCTAAGAAATTGGACAAAGCAAAAGACAACTGTGGAATCCCTTCTGGTGGGACTTGGGGGTGCCAGGGGCAGGGGAGGACTCAGGAGCTGGCAAAGGCACTGGAGGGGCTGGAGCCCTGCAGTGGGAAGGAGAACAGGAACCCTGTGCTGGCTTCTCACCAGATTGGGTGTAAAACACAGGATAAATTGTGACACTTTCTCTTTCTTTACATTAACCTATGGTTTTCTCAGGGTACAGCATTGCATTAGGTGCTGAACATGACATCTTTGGGATTCACATCCAAGTCATGAGGTGCTAGGACCAGACTGCCAAAACATTGTTTGAAATATTCAATTAATCATTGATTAACAATCTAGGTTTTGTATCCCCTCCTTAGCCACAATTATGCAGACCTGTGGTTGTTTAGTTCTATGAATCCCATTCAGGTTTCAGTTGTGGGTTTCTCTGTTGGACTGTAGCTTTTCATATTCAGCAAAATGTGTTTTAATCAGCACTAAATCATTTAACCAGTAAAAAGTACTTGCCTCAAATGCCTGGACTTTAGATACTTTATTATCTGCTAAAGGCAGCATTACCTTTTAAATGTAATCTGACATTTTTTTAATTGCTCCTTTTTCCCCTTTTCCCTCTTATTTTATTTCCCCTGATTAACTTCCCGTTCAGTGTTTTCAACTCCCCTGGTACTAAAGCTAATCAGGAGTGATCAGAGTGACTGCAGGCAGCTCATGAATGGAACTGTGACAGGCCAAGCTGTCCTTTGACATGCCAGGGCATGGAACTTGAAACTGGAAATATTAGAAATGTGGGTTGGGTTTTTTTTAACCTTTTTTCTAGGTTTCAGAACATTTTGGGAGGGAGGGAAGGAAGACCAGAAAGACACATTTTGCTAATCAAACATTGTAAAGACTATTTGATTTTTATTTAAGAATTTACAGGCATTTACAATGTTGCTGTGTTGCCAAATAGTTTGCTGGGTACAAGTTTGGTTGCTCATGTGCAAGTGTTTGAATAATGTTCTGTTCATGATGAAGGGGAAATTTTTTATATAAAGTACTTGTTTTATAAATAAAAGAAAATGAAGGATGTAATTAAATGTGTGGTTTGGAAAAAAAATCCTAATATATTACAAATGGATCTGGTAATGATATATAGTTGTCTTATTTGAAATAGTAAATGAAAATTCTAGCTAATTTAATGATTGTAAAACAGTAAATATGTTCTTGTAGTTTTGTATAATTAATTAGTTGGGATCTTTGCTGACCAGTTTTAATTGTGCAGAAGATGGTATACTAATCCATAACAGCTGAGATCATTTATATTCTTGCACATCTATTAAAGACTTTAATGAAAAAGTTAATAGACTGTTATTATTTATCAGAGAACTGGGCTGTGTCCAACGTCTGGAACAGACCCCACTGTAAATGAACTCCATAGGATTTAATCCTGTATTTTTGTACTGCACTCTGTGCTTATTCTGTACCTGAAGCCCAGCTCAGCTGCAGCTTTGGAGGTGCTGGGCACAGGGGAACAAACCAGAGCAGGTTGGTGATCTCAGCCCTTGGTTTGTGGTTACTGAACTGTCCCCAAATGTCCTTAGTTGTCATTCCCAGGCTTAGCGAGGGTTCCCCTGCTCCTCTGGACAAGGGACCAAGAGCAGCTGAGTTTCCTGAGTCCCTCCAGCCCCACCCAGCTCTGGGCTGTTCCCTGCTCCCAGCCCTTGGTGGTGGCTGTGGTACAAAACTCTCACTGTGTTAAATCTCACTCTGCAGCTCAGCATTGTGACACTGGCACAAGTGTTCCTTCTGCAGCCTAATTAGCCCAGTCACATTAATCACCTGTTTAGCACTGACACTGACTTAACAACCTGCACTGTAAAGTTTTGAATTCAGCTGGGCTCCTTCAGAAACTTAAAAACCCCAGACCCTTTATTTGGTCTGGGCTGTGTTTTCTCTTCAATAGCTACAATCCCTGGATCATTGTACAATTATACTTTCTTATTTAGGTACTAAAACAACAACAAATGTCAAATTCAAATTACTTTTAACTGAGTTTATTTTCATAGATTATCTGTTTAAAAAAAATCCCCAGTAAACATTTGGATTAGAGTGAATAACAGTTGTCTTTTGCTCAGCTGCTTCCTTCTGTCCTGAGAGATTCAGCACTGTGGTGCATCAGACAAAACTCGAGGGATTTCCAGTAGTGCATTTTTTCAGGAGTTCCAAGCCTGATTTCCCTGGGGGGTCTCTGGGATATCCCAGAGCACTGTTTTCAGAACTACAACTACTTCATGAACACTTGAGAGGCTTTAAAATTTATTAAAAAAACCCAAAAAACCAAACAAGCAGATGGCACTTATCTTCTATTGAGTTTCTGGTTTAAGTCAGAGACCAGGATGTGCTTCCTTGACAGATTTTTCCTTTCCCTCTGAGAAAGCTTCATCCTTGGCCTCGTTCCTTTGCTCTCCACTCCTCTGGCTTTACCACAGGACATCATCTGCACTTTCAGACAAGCACCTGGCAAGGTGGCCATCGATGTCCAGCTGGGAGAGGCTGCAAACACAGAAACAGTCACATCCTTCTACTGACTGTTCTTCACTCCCAGAAGTGTTCAGGAGCCTTAGTGGGGCAGTCACTCCTGTGCCCAAATCCTCTACCAAACCCTCCCACCCTTGCTGTTACTGCTGCTCAAACTCGAGCTGAGTAGCACAGACCTGAATATGGAGAGCTGGTGCATTTGAAGCCTGTCTGTCTCTTGACAGAAATTACCAAAATTATCTAAACATTAATGTAGCTTGCAGGGTTAGAGGACCTGTGGAAAAGCACACTTTGAGCAACTCTGACAGCCTAAGTACTATGAAATTGTGTTACTCTAGAGCAGATACTCAACTTACAAATGGGATTAAAGTAGGTAATTCTGACAGCTGAAAAGCACCTTACAGTAGAAGTTTTGTCTGCTTTTGTTATTCTGTTATAGAGGATGGATCCAGAACCTGCTGGGGTTCACTTGTGGGAAAGTTATGAAAAAAAAACAACCAAAACACCAACTTACCTTCCACTAAACTGCATCAGACACATTGGACAACTGTCAAGAGCTGAAGCTGCTCCACTCTGGTTTTCCATCCTCTCCTCGTGGCTCTCAGCCCCAGGAGCGCTCCCGAGCCGAGGTTTCTCCGCAGGCACCCCCATGGCCTCCCCCACTGGAGGCTCCCCCTGATGTGTTTGGGTTTGAGGCTTTTCCTCACCCTGTTCCCTCCTGTCTGCCCTGCTGCTCTGCACAGCTCCTGTGTGGTGCTGCTGAGGGCTCAAAGCTTCTGCAGGGCTTTGTACCAAGGCTGAGGGCTGCGCTGAGCTGCTGTGCCCAGGGAGTTCACAGGGCTTGGGACTCACATCCAGCTCTGAAACACATTCTGTGTCTGCCCCAGATGCAGTTTTGGCTTGATCTGTACTGGTTCCCCTGCAGGTTTTCTCAGCTGTGGAGGATAAGCTTTTCAGTTTATCAGCTTGGCACTGTCCTTTATGTAATTCATTGCTCTGGGAGCTCAGATCCTTGGGGTTCAGACATTTTTCTTCGTGAAAAGGTGGGAATGAGACCCACTGAAAGTCTTTCATTCCGACTGTAAAGACTTCCTGGTGTTCTGGACTCTTTTCCTGTTGTTTCTACAACACACACATGCAGAGAATGTCTCAAGCAAATGTAGCTCAATCAAAACCTAAACCCAGGCTTTGGGAACACATTGCAAATACTGACAAAGCTGAACTACAGGGAAGTAAAGAACATTTTATTTATGTCCCTCTTCCAAGAGCTCCCTGGAGCTGATGGAATATGGGTCTTGCCTTAACATTTCTAAATGGATACAACCAGTACTCATGTTCCAGAGAGACTAAGGATGAAAACAACAACATGCTGCTGCTCAGGGGGGAAAGAAAGGACTTTATAAGGACTGATTTTTATGTTGTGATCTTTCCTAATCACTGGAGTGATGTCAGGGTGTGTTCTGTGTAATTCACTCCTCCATTACAAGTTTCATTCCTTATGGAGATGCTGGTGTTTATGGCAGTCAGCATCCTTACACAGGCTCCCTCTTCCCAGCGAAACGTTGGAAAGAATTTGCTGTACAGCAAAAAAAAACCTCTTGTAGCTGTCCTTATATTCCCTGCCACACCATGCCCAGCCACACCACTGCACACAGAGATTAAAGAGCTGAAACCCCACATCTCTCAAAGCTATTTCAGGTTGTTTCCCATTAAGCAGGCTGTTGCTATTGGAAGCAGGACACAAAGTGCAAAAACAAGGATACAGCACACTACCTTTTCCAAGAACTCCGGAAAGCTGGGCACTGTGTCCCAGTTTGTGCAGTGGGAATCTTGACTGATGTCTTTCAGTAGCAAAAGCCAGGTTTTTTCACACTCATTTAATTCCTCCTTTTCAAACCAGGAACATCTGTCAGTCGATGCCCTGTAAAGACACAGTCCAATAGTTTGAAGGTGGGAGAGAAGAAAGAAAATATTCTGATATTAGTCTGCCTCTTTTTCCTGGAACACAAAAACATTATCAAGCCTGCAAACCATTTTTTGCAGCTTTATATGACATGTAATTTGTACAGGTAGCAAAAAATTAACGTCTAAATGTTTTCTTTACTGCTTGTAACAAACGAGCAGTAGGTATCCATCACTATCTTCACTTCCAAGTGAAACAGTAAGTGCAGCCACTGTTTTATCCTCTCAAATACCAAACTTAATACCTGCTGAGCACAGAAATCATGGAAGTGTTTGCACTGAGGGTGGCAATTGCATTATTTCCCATGTGTGTCTGGACATTCCCACACTGCCACTTGAAATTACTGATTATCTTCCCAAGCAACTTGATTTAATCCATCCTAGGAGCTATAAGCACTAAAAGATGATGCTATATAAAGACAATTCCGAGGGAAGGATGGATTGTTAATGTCACAATGGTATTTCCAGCATTCTCCCCGATGCGTTTTCTTGGGTCACTGTCCAGGAATGAAGCTGCACGGGGGAAGAAATTACAAAAAACACGCCCTCAAAGAGCAGAGTGATCAACTCAGAGCCCAGGGTGGAAGGGACACGGCTGAGTCCCTCGGGCTCGAACACAAACCGAGCCACTCACTGCCTTCAGTCCTCCCGAACTCCAGGGCTGGAAAAAACAGGAAATATTCCTGCGTTCCTATGAGTATTCTGGAAGAAAGAAAACTGAGTTTTCATACATTAACATTTCTCAGGCCCTGCCCTCGCCAGTGCTGTTCTGTGCCGAGGAACGTGCAGAAGGGGTGGGGCCCGCTGTGCTTCATCCTGCCGTTTAATCTCTATTTTTTACAGGCGCTACGGGCGGTGTTTTAGGAAATAACCTCAAACAGACACAGATCTGACCGCGAAACTCCGCGAGTCGCCGGGGCGGTGCACCCTGGCC
>VZTB01001845.1:134724-161922 GCA_013397245.1 Thryothorus ludovicianus
CCGGCCGCGGGCGGACGGCGCCATCCGCGGCTTCAGGCGCAGCTTGCCAGCTCCCTCCTCACACATGGCCGAGGCTCCCCGCGCCTCGCCGGGGGACGGCGCTGGCGGCCGCGGGAGGGCGGGGAGAGAGGGCGGCCGAGGCTTCCTCCTCTTTCTCCTCTTTCTCCTCCTCCTCCTGCCCCGGGCGCGCAGCCGGGGCTTTGACTCCCCGCCCTCAGAGCCGCCCTCACGGCGCGGGGTGGCGGGAACGGGCGGGCGGCGCTGAGGGGAGCGCTGAGGGGTGCTCTGAGGGCGCCCTGAGGGGCGGCCGCCGTTTGCCAGCCCCTGCACCCCTCAGCCGCCGGGGGCTGGTGTGCCTCGAAAAAGTCCCTTTTTGGTGTTGCTTTTACCCCTCAAACTTTATGTTTTTGTAGGGTTTTGGTGTGTGGGAAGGGCAGGGTCAGGGGCTGTGCTGGGTGGGACACGTGGCTAAGGGGGACAAGATGGCGGCGGGCCGGGCTGGGGGTTCCCGCCCTGGCTCTGGAGCTGCTGCGCGGGGCCAAACCCAAAGACTCTTCTTCCAAAAAATAACATGGATTGGGAGCGCACCTCTGACCTAATTTCGCTTTTAGAGAGGAATCTGAAGTGGTGCAGATTGACGTTTTTGGCGGGAATGTCGCCGTGTGGTTTGAAATTAAGAAGGTGCTACAGAGGGTTTAAACACTCCCCGGGCTGCAGCCGTCTCAAAAACAGACACCGCAGCAATGGTGACAGACACTTCATCCTCCAACAGTACATGAAAGGATCAGAAAGTAACTCTGCTGTTTAAACTCTTCACAATTGATGCAAAAAATAACTACAAGGAAGTAAATCGAGTTTGGTAACAGGTGTTTATGAGGGAGCACCAGCACAGAGGACTCTTTGCATAAAACCAATTTATTTTTGTAAAACATGAATCCAAGTCCACATTCTTCTTCTGTAACTGTATTTATGCATTGCTGGATGTCTGTGAACTGTGCCATCGTTGGATTTTTTGGAGTGGAGACATCAGTGTTGACTGTTAGAAGTTAAACCTGTGAATTATTGAATTATTGCCCAGCAAAAATGTATTAAGTAACAGTTGACACAACTTAATAATGTGCTTTGAGTGGGTGTGAACCTTGAAAATGGGTATCAGAGTTCAGAGATTCACATTTCACATAAATTTAAACCTAGGCAGTTGAGGATGATTCTGTCTGCAGAGATCTGGGAGGCTCTGCCCAGCCTTCACCTTCCCTGTGTTAACTCAGGTACTTTGAATTTCTGTGAGTCCATAATACCTTTAACTCTATGCAATAACTAATTTCTTAACTTTCAAGCAGCATTAATAGGTTTCCTTTTGTGGATAAAAATCTTGGAAGTGCAAAGTGTTTGGGTACTCCTGGGATCTGTGTCAGTTTACACAATAGATAGCCCAGCTGAAAAATAAAAATAATAAAAAATAGTCCACTCTAGAGGGCCGGCATTTCAGCTGTGTGATGGGCAGAGTAAAATGAGATGGAAATCCACCAGAAAGAAAGGACAGTGGAAAAGCCAGCCCCTGTCACACAGACTAACCTTTTCCCACATTAATATCTGTTACAGCTACTGCAGTGCCCAGGGAACACCCGAGGGACAGTCACAGAGTTCTGCCTGTCATTTTTGCTGTCATTTAGAAGCTGCTTCCCAAGGTGGTGGATGGAGATCCCAGGAAATTTTCCCTCCTTTTCTTCTTTGCCGGGAAAGGCTTTCCCCCAAAAGCTGCAGGTGGATCAAGGTAAGTGAAATAGAGGCAAAGGGTGAATTTGGATCTGAAGGTTTTAGGATGCTGTGGAGAGGAAGGTGATGGTGGAGGCAGAGCAAAGAACAGCAGGAAAAAGGGGGCGTAAATAAAGCAAAAGTGTGAATTGAAGAGGGGTTTGGCCGTGGAAGTGGTGGGAAATGAGATGACAGAGGAGGGGTAGAAATCTGGTTTCACAACCAGCTGAAGAAGTGTTCCTTGGGGGATTTTACTCAGGATCCCTGGGAATTGTGGCCCAGCGCTGACTGTCACCACATGGAGGCAGCAAACTATGCAAAACCAGGGATTTTACAAAATCCGGGGGTGCTGTGAAAGCGCTCCGAGCACACTCCGGGGTGTATCTATGCTAATGATCAGTGATGCCACAGCGTTCCTTTTATCCCTGTGATGTTTGGGTTAGTGTTTTATGTTTTATGACCCCGTGGATACTCCTTGGACAATGCTCTGCTGCTAAATCGTGTGTTGTAGCCATGGATTTATGTTGTTAGATACAACTTCTCCCAGAACAGCCATCAGGAGTGCAGCCTGTTCTTCATGCTGGAGGTGTTGCTGTGTGTGGTGCTGTGAGCACTTACAGCATTTGCAAAAAGCTTCATTATGGGGGAACATAAAAATTGGTTATTGTGCAGTAAGGGCCCCAAATTAAAGAATATAATAAAAAGAATAGGGGAAATTATTATGGCAGCTTCTGCTTGTAAAAAGCAAAAGGAGAAAACCTTGCTTCTGTAGCAACTGTAGATTGTTGGTGGGTTTGGATTTTGTAGATTTGACTGAAAATTTTAAGGTTTTTTTGATTGTTATCTGTTTAATACCCACTCTAACCATGTCATGAATGTTTTTATCCTTGCTCTATCTGTTTCTGTAACTACCTGCAGGTTTCAAACTAGAAATCTTTGTCTATTAAGGGCATTTAGTATTTTTCATCTGCATCTTTCCAGAATTAATAATGAACTAAAATAAGAAGGCAAAGTGTAGAATAGGACCTGTTCTTGGACTTGCCCCTTTGCACAAGATCATACCTTCTGTTTCCTCCACTGCATGAAAACCTATTCTTGCTTGATTTTGAGTCTTGCTAATTTAATAATTATAATGTTTAGTGGTCTTAGAAAAAAAGTTCTCCTAGAAATGCAGACAGTAGTCTTTATCATAATCAGCCTTGACTGGATTTGAGTCAGTGGTCAAGGGATTTGGGCTTGTGGAAGCCAGAATGCTCCTACAGATTATCTGCAGGGATTTCCTTGTAAATGGAGTGCCAGCATGTGTAGTTATCTCTTCCCTGTTGAGTCTCATCAAGCTGCACACGCTTAATCTTTACTTACATGGTCCCTGATTCCTGCTGTAAAGTGGGCCTCAGTTTTAACTTTTGCTCTCAGGAAGAAGGGGCTATTATAACAAATTCTAATCCTTTTGCAGTTCCACAATCACTAAAGCCTATAAATTGCCTGCCAAACAAACCAAGTGATCTTTTCCTGGGCTGAGGGAAAGAGGAGAGTGTAAAACGGGGAAAGAGGAGAGTGTAAAACGCAGGTGCCAGCATTTGCTGGGGAAGAACTGGTACATTATCAACTAATCCGCCTTCTGCTATTTCTGATTTCCTCCCCAACAGCTGCAGCATTGAATGAGAGCTTCTGCATTTGGGAAGAATTAGAAAGCCTGGTAATGCAGGGTCTCTATTACAGATACAACAGCCCACAGACAGGGAGGAGATTTTTGCTGCCGGTGTAGAATTTGGAGTGCTAGGCATTTTATAGCCTGGAAAAATTGTAATTTTCAGCTGTTGTTATGGAGTAATCAATGAAGAAGAGATGCCACAGTTTCTGCTGGGTTTCTCTCAGAGCCTGATGTCATTGCATGCAGGAGCTATTTTTTTTTTTAATGTGCCACTTTGAGGCTGAAGCACATGCAGTTTTTATTAAAACTTTTTTTTTTATGACGACTGATGCTTGCTGATAGTTTTAGACCTTCTGAAATATCTTTGCTTCTGTAGTGATAGCTCCTGTATCAGATAATAATGTTCAGAAGAAATTGTTCCTTGCTAGACCATTGAAATATTATTATATTTTAATTATTTTATCTAATCAGTGCTTAGTTTGGGAGTACATGTTGATAATTTTTTGTCCTTGTCAAATATTCTATGACTTCACCCAAGGATGAGTGTGGCCATTCTGCTAAATGTAATAAAGGACAGTGTCCCCAAAGAGACCACAGTGTGCAGAGCAGCAGGGAAAGCTGCTGCAGCAAATGTCCCACAGCTGAAATGCTCCACTCTAATATCACAGCGTGTCCCCTGAACAGCCCAGTGACAGCAAATGCAGCCCTGGAAAGGGTAACTCAGCCAAACTGACCCACTGCTAATTACTGGCTGTGGTGAAATGGGAATGTCTGACTTTTCATTAATGTGATGTGCTACAATTAAACCACAAAATGAGGAGAACTGGGTAAGACTGGCTTAGTCAGGAGAATAAAGATGACATGCATGTCAGTTTGAGATGTGCAGGCTCACTGCTGCTTCCAGAGCAAGTCAGTTGAGTGGAGACAGCTTTGTGGGCTTTCCTTGATTTTTAGTTGCAGGAGACATTCTCTTTCCCACAAAAAGTCACTGCCTTTGAAACCTGCTCCCTCTGGTAGCTCACCAAAGCTGAATTTGCCAACGTGCAGCACCCAGTGCACGACTCATCTCTTCAATTCATCTCTTCAATTTCTGAGTGCAAGGACAGATCAGCACCTGTGTGGCTGGAGATGGAAAACCAGGCCTTGTAACATTTACATGCCAAGATGGGAAGACCTAAAAAGAGGACTAGGGAGACTAGCATGGCATTTGCGGGTACCAGGTTGCCAAGGAGGCATATTGTATTGAAACAGTTGCCTGGGAAACATTTAAAAATACATTGAATGGAAAAGCATATGTGATGTGCCCACAAGTGTTCTGTGTGAATGAAATGCCATGGCTGATGATGGCACCAAGAGGCTGTTACTATTCCATGTAAAAATGCTGCAAGTGATGTGTGTGTTTTTTTCCCTTTTGTGGTGTTTTCCTACCCTGTTTGCAGGAGGTGCACAGAGGGAAGGTTGTTTTGCTCTTGGCTGATGGATTAAAGTGAGTGTGGGGAAGGTGGAACACGCAGGAAGCAGCAGCAGCTGGGGATGGCAAGAGCAATTTGGCTTCATTTAGGCAACCTAAACCAATTGACAAGGAGCCTGCACAATTCCCCCTCAAAAGTAATAACAGCACTGCTCAAACTCCTACAGTGTAAAGATAAATGGTTCTCTGAGCACTGACACTTTAATTGGTGCTAAAATGGGTATTGGGACTTAGTGTAAACATCATGGAAAATGCAGGGGTTTTGGTTAAAGGTTGGACAACATATGGAAAAAATCTCTCACTGACCTTATTTTTTGTTTAGGGCGCTGAAATAGAGGGAGATGATGGGAGAAAGTTTCAGAAGACAGTTAACTGCTCTAGTCCTTCCTCAGATCAGTTACTGAGAGATGGTGCTGACAAAAAAGAATGATGTCACCGGAACCAAAACAAACAATCATATCCACTCTTTGTCTCACAGAAAAAACCCCTTATTTTCCTGTGCAGCTAAGAAACAAGGGAGCTAGGAACTGTAATCTTTGATATCCAACCTTGGACAAAGAGGTTCATCTGCTAGCAACTTCCAGATACTAAAATGCATCTCTCCTTCGCTAAGAATGAGTGGCAAGTGTGAGGCTGGTTAGGATTATGGTCACCCTGCCTAATCCTCCTTTGGAGATTTAGAAACAAATATCCTGCTCTTGATTTGCTAGAGGCTTAAGAAGCCTGTTTGGGAGCCAGCCGATTTAGCTTGGTCCAGGCTTTATGTGGTGCAGTAAAGTTTTTGGTGTCGAGATGCAGTGGAGAGGAGTTCAGCTGAGTAGGAAGGAAGGTCTGGAGCCCTTTTTGTTGGTGGTAGCTCTGCAGAGAGTTGCCTCACAGGGGAGGGCACCAGGGCCTTGGCTCCTGGAAGATGTTGCCTGTTTGGGGCTGGGAGGTTGCTGCCTGTCTGGTGAGTGCAGTTCCCCAGGGAGGAGGAGGCTGCTGACTTTGCTGTCAGTTTGGCCAGTGAGGAGATGCTTTTTGGCATTCTGGTTATCTCCTCATTTCGGCACAATCTGCTCGGGGTCTGAGGTGATGCAATGATCACGCTGGAAAACCATGAATCACATGAAGTCTTGGTGTCAGTCAAGTCCCAGTATCACTCATCATTCTTCTGGCCCAGTGTGTGCTTGGTTAAACCAAGTCCTGCTGTTTCTGGGCCCTGGGGTTAGTGTAAGAGAGGAGGAGGATCTGCCTTTCATCCTCTCAGAATTTTGCAATGTGACTGAAAACTTGGAGAGAATCTGTGAGATCTCAAACAAAGATTAGGTTTGATGGCACGGAGCCGTGGGTTCTATGGCCCAGCCCAGAATTCTGCTGAGGGAGAATCATCTCCCCATACTTTAAAGGGTTTAGACTGAGTTTAGGATGAAATATGGCTTGAGGTTTTCATATTGATTTCTTGCTTGCTTTCTTGTGTTTTGGGGTTTTTTGTTTTTATTTAGTTCTAAGTGTATCTCACAAATTATAGCCAATAGAAATTTGAGTTCCTCTTCTATGCTGTGTATATTCCTTCATTTGAAATCAACATATTAAGGAGCTACAAAAAAAAAAATCTATAAATCACTTGTTTATGGGCATGAAACCACAAAACAGTGGGACAAAATTACCCTACTAGTTAATGTGGTGTGATTTTATCCATAACTACAATGGTGTATAAAATCAACATAAAATAGAATGTAATTCAACAGATGAGTATGCATTTATTGCTTAAAAAATGTGGGTAGTAGGTTTAGTTAGTTTTGCAATTTTTTTTTTTTAAGGCTTGACTAGTGTTTTAGAAAGAAAATAGGGTAAGTCTGAAGGGATAATCAAAGCTGTGGAGGCAAATATAAATCTTTTCACTGAGAAGGATGTATTTTCATATTCATCCTCCTTTCATCATTAATGCTTTGGTAAAAGAAATATAAAATGGGATTAATTGAGAATCCTGACAGTAAAATACAGGAGAGCTTTTGTTTCTTTTTTTCCAGGTGTCATTTATTTAATTGTATCAGCCATGGGCTGAGTTTGTTTTATTTACATTGTCTTAATACCCACTGAACTGCACCTCCATTGAGAAGTTGTCAGTGTGAGAGGTGGCTCTGCCCAGATTGTCCCTTGTTGTGACCAGAGCCAGTCAGAGGTGCTGAGCAGGGCTGTGCCTGCCTCTGCTGGCACTGCACAGCTCCCAGCAGCTCTCAGGAAAATCCATTCTGCCAACTTGAGCAAAAGAAAGCTCACACCTTCCTGCCACATCCCAAAACTGCTGTTAACAAAGGGGGACTTTGGGCTACTCTTCCTTTCAGGAGTGAGTTTGGAATTGGACTGATTTTGGAGGATTTTCCCCAACAAAACCTCTTCTGCTCCCCAAATCCATTTTGGTGTTCCTTCAATCCAACTGTCCTGCTCTCATAGGAATTTTTGGTTGCTCCCTTTTGATCAGTGGGAAGTGCTCTGAGGGAGAAGTGTGGTAGCTAAACCAAGATGTTGTGGTGCTGGCTGAGGACAGGAAACATGTTCAGTTAGCTGAAGTGCTTGCTCTGGTTTGTACCACAGTCTGGTTCCATCATTAGCCTGTTTTTATGAGTCTGTCCTCCCATGCTGGAATCAGATGTTTTATCAGAGCACTCTGAGGAAAAGCAGCAGCCTCACAGCTCTCCGTGACTGTGCTGTACCCTGCAGAAAATGAGTTGTTTCACTTAAAGCCACATCCCACCAGGCAAGAGGCAACACCACAAAGAGCTGCAAAAACACTGGCACCATCAAACATCAGTATCAAAGGAAGAGACGGATCCGGGTCCTTCCAAGAAGCTGTTTGGGCCTAAGTGGGTTGGCTGGGCATGATGAGATGCAATCTATGACCAGTGCAGCTTTGTAGGCAGAAATGTCAAATATAGATGCATTTAAGTGAGAGCTGCCTCCTATTCCCTCTCGAGCCAAATGAGATTTGGAGGAGCCTGCTCGCTGCAGGGTTCAAAGGACAGCAGGGATCAGCAGGGAATTGTCAGTGTTTCTGGCAGTGGGGTTTGGGTTTTGCAATTATGGAGAAACTAGAATTGACATCCTCATTTGCTGGTCCCATTATTTAGTAAGGGATGGTTGTTTTTCTGAAATGTTTACCTGTTCAGTGATGATTTATTTTGGAATTAATTTGGGAAGTTTCTATGGCCTGTAGTGTGGTGCAGTAAGTCAGAATACTTAATTATGATGTGCCCTCTGCCTTAAAGTAGCCCTTTCTTACCTAATTTCATACTGATACCTGTTTATGAGATGGAACATGGGTGCACAAAAATTAGGGATAACACAAGACGTAGGGAACTGAGCTCTGGCCTGTTCCCTGGGTCTTTGCATAGGCCTAAGACTGATCTTCCTTTCAAGGCCTGCTTTACTGTCAAGAGCTGCCAACACAGTGTCTTTCATCAGCTTTGAGTTCACTAGAAAGAAATAAAAAGCTGGGACAACTTTCTGAAAGGCTCTGCCTAATGGCTCATGTTTTCCTGAGTATTGATAAACCCCAGTGCACATCCTGAGCCTCCCCTGCCCCAGAGACGTGCTCTGGCTTCAGTACCACACTTAATGACAAACAGTCACCTAGTTTACCATATGCATTCTTTTATCTTAGCTGCTCTCCGTGCATGCTAGGAGATTTATTTCTCCTCGTAATGCATTTCATGTGTGTTAGTTGTAAATATTGTGCTCATAAATCAGCCTGGAGCATCCAGCCCCGAGGATGGAGACAGCTCACAATAGGTCTGTCTGCTTCACATCGTGAGGCTGAGCTCTCTCTCTGCTTTTTCCATTGCTGGGCTCTGCGAGTGGCGTGTTGCCAGTCTCCTGCCTCACATTAACAGGAATACTCTATATTGCTAAATTCAAAGTGGTTTTCCTTCAGGAGTAGAAGAATGTAATGGAGCATGCATCTGGCAGCAGGACACCGTGGCTGTGGTGTGCAAGGAATCACCCCCAGGGCTCCCTGCTCCAGTCACCGGGGCTGGGGACACCTTATGGCAGGGATTGCACACAGACACACACAATGTGTCAGGAGAAACTGATTCCTCTCCCTTCCCTTCGCCAGACTCTCTAAATTCAATACCACAAAATTAGCAAGTCTGCTGTGTAATCTCTAGAACTCAGTATTTTTCATGCCACTTCTAGAGCCAGCTCCATCTGTAGTCACACCTACTGACCTCACTTTTTTCATCTGGGAGATGGAAACTTTTTTTATTTGTCTCATAAGAAGCTCTTTTGAGAATGAACTAGTTTGTTATGTATATGCATGAGGACATGTCAGTGCTACAGAGGTGCCTTCCAAACTGCCCCAAAACTGGATTTTTACTCCCTATTTTTGGGTAGCATCACTTGGCTTCCTCCCCATCTGTCCTTTTGTTGGGAAGTTTGTCTGCCTGGTGGAACTGCAAGCTCTTTGTGCAGTGCTCCTATAAATCACTGCCCTTTTATATTAAGGGTGTTGTGCTCTCAAAATTTCTGTGTTTACATGAATCAAGGCTGCATTAAATTGCATGGTCTAAAGCAATCAATATTCAATAAGCTTTTGGTGTTTTAATTGGCTTGTACTTGGAAGTCTGAAATGGGCTGAGCCGCAGGACTAAAACTAAACAGAGTCTGTCACACCAAAAATACTCTGAAGGAGTGTATTTCTTCATGGTAGTGCAGCTGAAAACACCCCGTTTACTGTAATTAGTTCATCTCACTCTTGTGACTAGGCTTCCCACCTAATTTATACATATTCAAAAATGTTTCTAGGTATCTGATTCTTGGAGACCGTGTTAAACCAGTGCCTTCTGTTGGTTATTCTGGTCTAGGAAGATTCTGATTTGCCTCACGCAGTGCATCCCAAAGCTCTGACCCCAATGAAGAAGCTTTTCCCCAGAACAGTCTGTAACCATGATGCTCACGATGCATTTCAGGGGAGCTGCAGAGGAGAATGGTGTCATCACCTGAGGGGAAACACAAAGCAGAGAGAAACGAGGAGGGGAAATTTCGGTGCTTATTTTTAGACTCCGTGGGTGAGTATTATTTTCAGCCTTATCTCTATTAATTTCTGCAGAACACGGTGTTAACGTGTGATTAGGCTACCTACGAAGATTTTATTGTAATTTCTAGCTCAGGCTAAAGTAATCCCTCCCTGGCAATCCCTGGAGAGTCAATACAACCCTTTGTACCAGGGTAAGGCAGCAAAGACATGGCTACAGATGTGGATGTGTCTGAGACGGCTCTAAGCTGTTGAGAAATAAACCTTACATGTGCATTTATGCTTATTGAGTTCACCAAAATTGTCCCTGACACCGGGTCAGTCCTCCCTGTAGCTGAGCACACTTTGTTAGTGAGTTGGTTTAAAGCTGAATTTCAATATGTTGACGGGGAGCTGTTCTCACACTCATCATCACATACCTTCAGCATCTTCTGTATTTAGCACAAGACTACACACTCATACGTTTCATTGAAGAACATGCTGCCTGTTAATCAGCACTTTATTGTCTCAGTATGCTTAAAATAAGCATTTTGTCACTTTCAAGAAGAAGGAACTTTATTGGTTTGCATTCTGGCACGGTGCTCCATGTTGTCAAGTGCTGTCAGTTGGCTTCTTTCTGTAACTTCTGAGATTAAAACATTCTGGTAACAATTTTCATCAGATACATATTGGATGTGTTAGAGAAGTATCTCTAATGTTCCAGAGAAAAGAGATTTAGTGGGTAACAGTTTGATCTGGAGTGCCAGAGGTCCCCTTTAGAGCCTCTGATTGCTGTATGGGACAGGGAACACAAAACTGAAATTCCTCTGTTGAACAGAGAATGCAGTGAGAGGAAGGAAAGAAGATAACATCTTATCAAGGGATCTTCTTGTTTCCTTTATGAACAGCTAAGAAGCAGCAGTAGCCCTTCCCTCTCTCAGTATTCAGCAGAGGACCTTTGAGGGAACAGTGGCTGCCAGGCTACCAAAATTCAGCTTGGCTGTCTGTGGCTGTGTCTGGAGTCTGAGGAGCAGTAAAAGCTCATGCTGCCTTCGAGCCAGATGTTTTGAGTTAGTGCTGTCTTTTAATTTGGTGTGGAGGCAGAAAAGTACAATGGAGCCTGATCTTTGCCTTGAGAGACCTGTCAGGAGCCTTTCAGCCAGCTCTGAACCATTTCAGCTCTGCAGCACTCCCAGTTCAGCACCAGCAGCAGGGTGGTTCTGCACACAAGGAACACCTGATCTTGTTTGACAAGAATAGACATTGCTATCATTAAATTTAATAATTTGCAGAATTGCCCATTGCTGGTTTGTCTTCCAAGTGGAGCATCAGAAAAGGCAGCAGAAGAGAATGGAGACAGGGAGAGCCAAACCCTGAAGTGATAAACTCATAATGCCCAAACCAGTCCGTGGAACCATAAAGCATATTAATTCCTAAATTCCAATAATCTGTGAAAACTTTTGAGGCTTGACTGTGGCCAAACAGCCCAGAAGTTTGGGAAGAAATGAGCTGAGCAATGTTCTCTGCAGAAGGCCTCAAGTAGCTTTAGAGAGAGACTTGTGTAAGCCCATTGAACCTGCTTAGGTTCTTGGATATTTCCTGTTGTAAATAGATATGCTTGGGGCCCTTATTCAAGGCTATATGTAAGAGAATTTAATTATGGTTATATCTTTTAGCCTGTTACAAAACTTTGCAGCTCTTTTTGAGAAAAAAAAGAAAACCAAAAAGCAAAACAAAGTTTCTTAGGGCAGGTGAACACAAAATAAATGCATGAGATTTTTGTCTTGGAAAATGCAGCAGATTGCAGCTAACTTTGAACTCTTATTGGGAGGAAAAGCAGTGAGAACTTAACAAAATGCTATAATTATCTATGTTTCTAATGGGTTTTTTTTGGTTATTAATTGAGTTTTATTGTGCAGCAGCTTTCCTAGAAATCATGGGGCCTAGGAGCATACCATTAAAGTCTTGTTTTGAATCACCCAACTGAGAAAAAAATCTAGAAAAAATAAGTATTTTCAATTACAAAATGTAAGAAGCATATTGATATAATTATCCTTAAAAGGAGATACTGTAGGAAATAGGATGGATTAAGTTATCACAAACATGCATGGAGTAAAAAACCATTAAAGCATTACAAGAGTCAAACAACCAGTGAACCAAAAGTGTAAAAACAACGCTTTGGAAATGAATATTTTCCCAAGAAATGTTTCCAGTAAGAACCTGGGAAACTGCACTTTTCCTTGTGGGTGAAAAAAAGTCACATTCCGACTTTAAAGGAACAGTGCTTCTGGAGAGTTTAGACATTCAGGATGTTCTCTATCTCCATAAAAACTGTGAAAAAAAAGGAGTTTAAGGACATCATCTGGGTTTTTTTCCCAGTGTATGCCCGTCAGTCTTTTTGTGTGTTTTTCCATGTGGACAGTAAAAGCAGACAGGACAATTTCACAACTGCTTCCATTTCTTTTTCTGACTCCTGGGTACTTGTGGCATTGCTGCTAGTGGAAAATGCTAATAAAATCCCTCTGGGGAGCAGAGTGCCCAGCATATTTTGGTGACATTTATGGTGGCCTGGGTAACCCTTTCCTTCCCCCAGCTCTGTGAGCCTGTTCTCAGGGAGGGCTGCTGTGCTTTGCTCTCAGACTCTCTGCGGAGGAAACCAGAAACTTTGATTGCATTTCAAATCCAGTCCGTGCCAGCAGCAACTCCCTGGTTGTTTTCCATAGGGTTATTTTCAAGTGGCCCATAAATAAACAGGGACATGGTCCCCGATGTGCTCCAGCCTAAATGACAAACACGACTGATCTTAATTGGTTTCCTTGGTAGTTCTCAGAAAGAGCTCTCAGAAAGAGAGAACCTTGACTCGTTATTTAGCCTCAATTTTGCTCATTCCTGACTTTTGCTGGTGGTTCCTGGAAGTTTCTCAAGGCATTGTTGATTGAAATATACTGCTGAAACAGTGTCCAAGTGAATCCCAGCCTCCTGCTGTCAGAACTGGACCTTTTGTGGAGACAAAGGACTGCAGACTCCAGGGCTGTCATGTCTGATATCCTTCACTGGAGCAAATGCACAGGGAAAGGAGAGAGCAGAGGCAGACCCTGCTTCAGCTCCTTTCTGTGTGGAGGCACAGACTTGAGCTTGTAACGTGTACCATGAAGCATAAATACATATATTTATATCTATATTTTTAACTGTGTACTGCTGGCTGTGCAGCTGAGAGTGTGGAAGGATTCAGGAATGATGGGATATTTGTATGGTGCAAAACCCCCCCGGATTTGTTACAGTAGTGATCCTTAAAGCAAAATACAGCAGAGAGGGAACAGGAGAACCCTTTAAACTCTTGCTGGTGAATGATGGACTTCTTTTTTTTGGATTGGTACCTCTTGAAGTGTCTTAAAGTTTTGTGTGAAGCAGCTTTTTATGGCCAGTGTCTGGGATAGTGGGCACTGCATGGGATCCATTGCAGCAATTCCAGTGCTGAAAATAACACCAACAGCATTTGGTGTCAAGAAACAAAGGCTTGGTCCCAAAATTATTATGGATCAGAGGAGTAAGCTTTTGAGAATGGAATGAAAAAGGGGGGGGGAAAAAAAGGAAAATAAGGCCTGATTAAAGACTTTAAAAAATGCATCTTCCTGTGGGATTTTTGACAGTGTCATTCTATCAGCATAAATTAATTCTAATCCAGCAGTGGCCATCCTCCTCGACGCCTCTCTTCTTTTTTTTTTATTGTTTTTTTTTGTTTCTTTGGCTTAGCTAACTACAAATTACTCAGTTTTCCTGTGTAGAAATTCAAACACAGAAAAAATAATCCAATCCCTGGATTTCTAAATTCAAGCAGCTTTCAAATCAGAAATAGTTTTGAGGCAAGAACAATAATCTTTCTGGTAGTGGGTGGCATAAAAAGACTGTTTTTTTCCATTCAATGCTTTTTCTTTTAAATGTATTTGATTTAGATTGATTTAGCCTGGTGTGGGAATTGAAAGTCTGACTGAAACTTCCTGTTCTGAGTTGTGGCTTGAGTGAGCTGCTGGGTGAAGGTGTCGGAGCAGCCCTGTATCCTCTCTCTTGCATAATGATCCTTGGTTCTGATGAGTTTCCATCACCTGTGTGGGCTGGATGAGGCAGAGCCCTCATGTCTGGTTAAAAGCACAGGAAATCTGTGCCTCTCTCCAGACCTCCTCTGTTTTTTGAGAGAATTGCTTCATCCCTTTCTCCTGCCTCAGTTTGTCAGTACAGTGTAACTTTGCTGAGTGCTCTGTGGAGGATTTGTTGGGAGCCCTTGGGTGGAGGTTACACCTGATAGATATTCCACAGGTGCTTTTAATAATAACCTCAACACTGCCAGTGGAAACAATCCAACTTGCCTTCCCTTCTTAGAACCCACTTCCCTGTTCTTTCAGTGAATTGGTACTTTTCCTGTTTCCAATACCTCTTTAATGATTTTGTGGAATGTTGTAGGATGTCTGTGGCAGCTCAGACCTGCCCTCCACTGAGAGCTGGGCAGGTTGGCACCAGAGCTTTCCGCTGACTTAAGGCACATGGGGAGCAGTTCTGTCTTTCCAGGCTGTGCAGGGAAAGCCTTGAAGTTCCAGCAACACCTACAGATGTTTCCCCTCCACTGACTTCTCCTGTCAACAGGAAATGGCCAAGAAGCACAGTGGCTTCCAAACTGCAAACTCCTGCAAGAGGCACAGAGGTGCCTCAGACAGAGGTGGGAGTGCTAGGACTCTCCAGCTCAGGGAGAGGTTCCTGGGGCTCCCTGGTGCAGGGGCACACTCTCACCTTGGGCAGGATTTTGGTGTTGGGAGCCACAGCCCATTCCCACAGGGCATTTGGTGCTCAGCCATCCTGATCTAGAGGTGGCTCACTCCATGGTCTGGGGCCATGTGGCATGAAACTCCCCAGAACAGCTCAGATCTTTTGGCCAGGATCTGGAATATAGGGGAAAATTGGTAGTTTGTGTTGGTTGTATGATCCCATTTACAACAGGTTGTGTATTGAAGCCCATGTCCTAAACACTTCTAGGTTTTTTTAAATGCTCAACTGATTCCTTACTTACACTGAACAGTTACTACTTTCTTATGTTTTTTGGAAATTTTCCTCTTCTTTCCCTGCATCAGTTAATATAAACTAGAGGTCAGAGCAGCTCTTCATTATGAAAATGTGCTAGTTTTTATCAGTTCTGTGACTCATTTCTCGTGAAGAAAATCAAGAAGGAGAGAGTCTTTGAATCTTTTAGCATGATGAAAAAAGTACATTAAAATGATTCCTTTATGTGCTTGAGTGTATGATGTTTTCAAGGTTCTGTTTTTGAAGAAATTTTTCAGAATCTTACTGATCATATTGACCTGCTGGATTTCTTTCTGCACTTCACATTTCTAGTGAGTGATACGTGGGAGCACTAAGTTGAAATCATCTGAGGCAAATCTTTCTGCTTTTCAAAGAGTATAACTTGCTATCCAAACCCAGTGTCTGCAAAACACCATCTTAAAAATGCAAATGTCGGTGAAGACAATTAGCACGGGTTTAGTGAGTACAAAATTGAACTTTGGAAGATAAGGGAGGTAACCTTTGGCTTGCTACAGAGCATCAGCCACAGAGCCCCTGCTGAGATTTGAGTTCTTAGTGCTGGAGCACTGATGACACAAATCCTGAGGATAACTGTGTGTGGTTGGCTGTTCTGTGTCTGGTTTGGCAATCCCCTGGGGTTAGCTGAGCAGCACCCCTGTGCAGTGCCACCTTTCCAGAGACTCTACATTCCCTCTGAGTACCTGGTGCCCAGCCTGCCAATTGTTTTTCTCCTTAGCCCTCCCTTCCATGGCTGTGAAATATTTGCAGGACCTGTATTTCATGATTGGCCCAGTTACTGATTTATCTGCTGTACTGTTTATCCCACTGGGACCATGTTATTTTTTTCAGAGCTGACCTCCCTTGCTCACAAGCCACAGCTAATTTAGGTTTATTTCCCTCCCTGCCCCCTCCTCCTGGCATGCTAACAGTGATTCCAACTGGCTGTTAACTTCCACTCAGGAATTGTCACCAGATCTTTCCAAGTTACATCTTGCAAATGAAAATCACAATATGCTTGGCACTGTCTTTGCTTGGAGGTGCAGTCTGCCCTTAGGAGGTGATGGGCATTACCAAATGTCAGCTTTGGGGAGATCCCACAGATGGGAATGCTCTGGTTTACATTAACTGCCCGTGTATTTTGTTTAGACAAAATTAGATTTTTAGATTCAGGGGCACTTCTGATGCCTTTGGAAGCCAGAACTCCAGTGCAAAGCACTGGAAAGGAAGGGAAACATGGAGATGGAAGGAAGCTCTTGAGGTGCACATGAAATGCTTTCAAGATTTTGAAATTGCACAAACAGTGCATACTCCTGTTTGTTTAAACAGTGTGGCAGCAAAATCCATGCAAAATAAATCTGGATAGGCATTCCCTCAGGTGGCTGAGACCAGTGCACAGAGCTCTGGCTCATGGCCCACCTCTGGACACCAGGACCCAGGAACAACCTCCTGGACACCAGGAATAGACCTGGACACAAGGAACAAGCTCTTGGACACCAGGAACAACCTCCTGGACAACATGAACAGGCCTGGACACCAGGAACAACCTCCTGGACATCAGGAATAGACCTGGACACAAGGAACAAGCTCTTGGACAGCAGGAACAACCTCCTGGACACCAGGAATAGACCTGGACACCAGGAACAACCTCCTGGACACCAGGAATAGACCTGGACACCAGGAACAACCTCCTGGACACCAGGAATAGACCTGGACACCAGGAACAACCTCCTGGACACCAGGAATAGACCTGGACACCAGGAACAACCTCCTGGACACCAGGAATAGACCTGGACACCAGGAACAACCTCCTGGACACCAGGAATAGACCTGGACACCAGGAACAACCTCCTGGACACCAGGAATAGACCTGGACACCAGGAACAACCTCCTGGACACCAGGAATAGACCTGGACACCAGGAACAACCTCCTGGACACCAGGAATAGACCTGGACACCAGGAACAACCTCCTGGACACCAGGAATAGACCTGGACACCAGGAACAACCTCCTGGACACCAGGAATAGACCTGGACACAAGGAACAAGCTCTTGGACACCAGGAACAACCTCCTGGACAACATGAACAGGCCTGGACACCAGGAACAACCTCCTGGACATCAGGAATAGACCTGGACACAAGGAACAAGCTCTTGGACAGCAGGAACAACCTCCTGGACACCAGGAATAGACCTGGACACAAGGAACAGCCTCCTGGACTCCAGGAACAGACACCTGGACACAAGGAACAGCCTCCTGGACACCAGGAACAACCTCCTGGACACCAGGAACAACCTCCTGGACACCAGAAACAGACCTGGACACCCCATTATTGACAGATGTCTGTGGGAACCAAGTGTCAGCAATAGTAGCTGAAGCTTTTTAGAAGCAATCTTTCCTTGCTTGCTTTTCCAAGAACTAAAATAAAATGAGAACAGGATCTGTGGCCTGGCCTATCTCCAGAGAAATTTCATGGACTTTATTAATCAATTATATAAGGAAGATAATTGGGCAATGGGAAGAAATGACAAAAGCATCTCTGTGAACTTGCTGAGTTTTTCTAAGCAGCCCTTTTAAGGACCTCATTGTTTCTCCTGCTGAGGGAGAAGTCTCTCCTCACAGAGGCAATTTAAGGCAGTAGCTCCTTGTGATGAGAAGGAATGAAAACATGGCATGACAGCTTGGTTTTGGTGGGTAACACAGTAGGTCATGACAGAATTGTCTCTTCCTGGTGCTAAACATGACCCACTCCACTGTTTCCTCTTGTACACTGCTCTTGGTACAGCTCTACTCAAGGAAGTCATGGTGCTTTGACTTTCTAAAAATGGCCTTTCCAACCTGGGGAAGAACCAGGGGTTCAAGTCTGAACTTCCACAAATCCATCACTCCACGTGTCTTTGTAATTGTGACTGATCAAAATGTCAATGATCTGTGTAGAGTAAGCAGGGAAGGAGGGCATGAGAAAGATTAAATATGGATAAACTGCAGGTGAGTTCTAAACATACTCAACTCCAGTGTGGGTAAGACTGAACATCTGAAAGAAACATTCTTGGTATTGTTAGGCATGGAGCTTTTCTAGGTATGAGCAAAAATGAAAGGCAGCACAAATCTGTGTCACACACCTCTCATTTGCATGTCTTCTTTAACCTGGATGTATTCCCCGTGGAGTTTCTGTAGGCTAGCCCAAAATAATCTGCATGGATCCAAACAGACTTAATTTTCTGTGTGTAAGGAGACTGAACTTGGCATTTCTGAATCTTACCAAGCTTTTCTTTTTAGGCTTAAACACAGGAAAGACTTCAAACCTCATTTCTCAGCTTATCGTGCAAATAATATTCTGAATCTTGCAGGATCATAACTTTTTATATAAAGCTTTCCAGCTGTTTTCTGTTGATAAAAGACTTTAGCTGGGCACCAGGAGATAAGACTGTGGGACTGAGAAATTGCTGACTTAGTCTTGTAATCTTGCAGCATGGCATTCCCATAGGGAAGTTATGGATAGGTGTAACTCTACACAAGTTAATGTTCTAATCCTTGAATCCCATTCAATGGCTCAGCCACAGAATTTGATGGCAGTTCTGGGCACCTGACACATTTCAGGATTCAGTTTTATACAGAGACTTTCAATTCCTGGCAGATTGTCAGCGTGGAGCTCAAACTGATTCACTCGGGGCTGTTCCTCTGGATTTGAGGATGTCATGTTCTGAGAGCAGACCTGGCTGGGAACTTCAGTGACACCCTTTGGAAGGACTCTGAACTTCCAGGCTCCAGATCAGGAAAAACTGCCAGGATCAAACATGATTTATAGCATGAAGAACGTTATTTATTGCCAGCTGAGAATGGCAGTGGAGTTTGGAATAGCTTAGAGCTTTTGTTCTTTGCTTCTTTGCAAATATACTGTCCATCCCTCTGCTGGGACAAAGGCTTGTCTTGGTGTTCCAGATAACTTATTATATAGACAGGGAGATAAAATTAAGACAAATAAACTGAAGATGGAAAATTAGTTAGACAAATGGAAAAAACACATGCAGATGGTTAGGAGCACCTAAAATCCCACATGGTGCAGTGACTGCTAAGTCAGCCAGCAATTTTTTATGAATGAGAAATCTAATAAGGAGGGGAAACCAGTTAAATTTGCCCTGGAGCAATTGTAACTTCTACACCTCTTTTTTTTTGGTTCATAAACACCTCTGTCGCCTGCAAAAATACTTGTGAAGATGCTTTTTAATATGGTTTGCTAAGTTTTGTTGCTTGACTTCATTGTTCCTGCAAATCAGCAAATGAATTCCATTCGCAGTTCGATTTTTTTTTTTTTCCTGAGACAAGGAATGTTCCTGCCAGATTGCTGTTCCTACATTTTCCCTCCAAGCTCCCACAGCACTGGAGCTCTGTGTCGTGCAGGAATACACAAGTGTAGGATCCATGTGGAAAGAGCCAGACTATGACAGGTATTTTGCAGTGCTAATCCATTAAGTAACTTGAGCCATACATTGAATGACACTTTTATCTCACATTTAATGGGTAAATACAGGCAGTGAAATTGTTGGCTGGGTGTCACAGTCCCTTTGTCTCAGCTTCACATGGCAATCATTCTCTTCATTTCACTTGAGCTGTCCTGCAGCTGATTTATCCCCAGCCCAGCAGAGAGTGACTGGAGTCAAATCATTCCAGTTTGATACTGGTACAAGACAAAGCTGTATGTTTGAAATCAGATTTTTCCTTAGAGTAAGGAAGAAGAGAAGGTGTTCTCCTCAGCTGAGGCAGCTGGAGGGCTGCTTTGTTTGCCTGTTTATTCAGAAGTTTGTGACTTTTTAATATCCCACTCTTTAGAGGACAGTGCTGATGCAAAGTACATAAAGAAAATAAGAAGTCTAAAGCAGAAAGAGTCTAAAAATCAGAGAAGGCTTTGGAGCTGGTGAGAAAATGAGAGGTGACATGAGAACAGGAAGGAAAGGGGAAGGTTATGTCATTAGAGGCTGGAATTCAATGTTTTGATGAAACTCCATGGATACAGGAAGGAGCAGGGCGGGTAAAAATAGCCAAATGAAAATGGTATGAGTTCCAAGAATTCAACTCTGAAAAGAAAAAAAAAAAGAAATATACGTTCTTGTTCAAAACCAGGCGGAAAAAGTTATGTGTTCTTATGAAGCATTAGAAAGAATGAAGCAAAATTTCGCTGTCTGCAATTTCTTTTTTTTTTTCCTCCAACAAAAACTTAAAATTTTGTGTTATTATACACATCTCTTCCAAATCCTCAGTGGCCTGGTTCCCAGGAGAGGGAACACTTTGTCAGAAAAGTCGTCTCATCAGAAGCCCTTGGATGCTGTTCAGATCCGAGGAGTTTTTGGGGCTGAACACATGCAAATGCTTACAGACACAAGAATTCTCTCCCTCCCTGAGTGACAGGAGCAGTGCTGATCCCTGCAGGAGGAAATGGCCATCACTGAGAGGACAGTTTGCTTTGCAGGACGTTGATTTGCACAAAGCCAGCAAACAATTACACTGGGGTCTCTCTTTTCTTGTACTGTACTCTATGTGCTCACAGTTCCCCTTGGAGATTCACTCTTATCTACAGAACAGAAAGCTCTTACTACAAGAAAAAGAAAGAAAGAAAGAAAATCAACCCATTTGCTTACTTTGATTTTGTTTCTGTTAATTTCTGAACAGATGGTAACATACCACAATGGAAGTTTTATAAAAATTTCCATCTTTTAAGTGAGAGCAGGCCTGAAATTTTTCCCTGGTGAAAAAGCAGAGTGTGAGTCATTAAAGAGGCTCTGTGCTATCTGCCTGGGATTTTCACTGCAGTCAGAAGAGTCACAAAGCCCTTCCATTACAGTAACTACCTTCTTTTTCCCCCTTCCCCTGGGCAAATGGCCAATTCCATCATCTCAGGCTCAGTAGGAACAGGGAAGGTGCAGTCTGAGGAGGGATATAATGCACAGACAAGGGGAGAGGCACTGCTGCAGGCCAAGAGCAGGACTCCAGTTCTGCAGCTCAAACAATTGTCAGAAGGAGTGGCCTGATTTATGATTTCTCCAGTCTGAACTCAGCAATTCAAAAGTTACGGGCTGGGTTTACCAGGGAGACGTTCTGTTGCCTGCAGAGTGCTCAGCACCTACTGAGTCTTGGCCCCAAATTATCATTATGGAGATAGAGAATCTAAACTTAATCTTTGTTTGGACTCTATTTGAAGTTTGGCACTGATTGCTGTGGGACAAATAAGGCTCAGAGATGCTGAGTGTTCTTTTCTGCAGGTCTTCTGATGTGACCTTGGAGAGCTGGAGGAGTCCAAGCTCTCTGGTCTCCAGTGCTGTGCATCTTAGTGAAGTAACAGAACTTTGCTGAGGGGAGTTGGACATAAAAAGGGATTTTTGCACTATTTTCAGGGCATTTGTAAAATCCTTTGTGTCTCCCTAGGGCCCTGAGTGCAGGCTCTGGAGCCCAGTCCTCACACACAGCATCTCCTTGAGCTGTGCAGTCCTCACCAGTTTGTTCATTTGTAGCACCTGTAGAGCAAAATTACCTCAGAAAAATCAAACCAGGGTCTGAAATTTGCATTTTGGGCTTTGTATCACATCAAGATGGTGCCTTCACCAGCCTTGGAGTGGACACATGACAAAGTTGCTGACAAATAATGGGTGTGTTAAAAATGCAGAAGGATGGGTGGATGGATGGGTGGATGGATGATGGATGGATGGATGATGGATGGATGGATGGATGGATGGATGGATGGATGGATGGATGGATGGATGGATGGATGGATAGATGGATGAAATCCATGGATGGATGAATGGATGGATGGATGGATGGATGGAATCCATAGATGGATGATGGATGGATGGATGGATGGATGATGGATAGATGGATGAAATCCATGGATGGATGATGGATGGATGGATGGATGGATGGATGGATGGATATATCAACCTTCAAGGTCTCTGCCATTCAGGAAAAGATAAGTTAAGCCTTCTCAGTGTGTGTGACAGTCAATGACATGTTCAGGGGAGGTGAATGGCATCTTGTTGCATAGCAAGGGTAATATAGAACACAATTTCCCCTGAAGAAATAGCTCACATACCTTATATAATGAATGAGCTCATTTCGCCTGTGTTTGCCAGAAACAATAAAAGTTAGAAAATGTCCCAGTAATTAAAATAAAGTGTTACCCAGATTTATGGTGAGAAATGTGAAATGTCAGGCAATTGAGTGCAGCTCCACGCTCACAAATAAGCTTCACATTCGTTAGAACAGGTTGCATTCATTAGGAGGAACAGTGTGGGTCCAGTGCTGGCCCCAGAAGGCAGGGAATGGTTTCTCCTGCACGGGGAGAGAAAGCAGAGGGGAGGGAAAGGTGCCAGCTGGCACATTCCCTGATGGATCCTGGTCCTGGTGGTGATGCTGCAGCAGGCACGGGACAGACAGGATCATTGCTTCAAGATGGGCCTTGGATTACATGATGGATGGTAGGGGGAGAGAAGAGAGTCCCATGGTTAGCCTGCCACGTCCAGGAAAGAAATCTAATAAAAATTTTGAAGGGTAGAGATGAAAAAGGGAATCTAAGCTTGGCTAGCCTTTCCTGCAGTCCTTCCTCTCACAGTCACTGTTCATTATTTTAATACAAATGCTGTACCCAGGAATAGTTTAGAAGTTTACTAGATATGAGCTCATCTCTTGCCTAAAATAATCTTAAACCCTAATTATTTTTTCTATGCACCATTCTTTTTCGGAGGGCCACGTAAGTGAAGTGGGTTTAATCTACATAAATACCATTCCTGCAGCCATAGAGAGCCCTGAAAGTGCAGAACTGCTGGAGACAGAGGTGGAACTCTCTGAAAGTCTGGTGGAAGCTCACTTGAGCAGGTCCTGCTGGATCATCCCCAGTGCCTCTGTGCTCCGTGCAGCTGGAGAAGGGCAGCCTGTGGAATGTCCTGCTGGGACACAGGGACTGGGACACTGGGACCCTCCTGCCCCCATGTCTCCTGTCACCAGCTTTCGTGCTCCTCTCTCCTGACACAGCTAATTAAAAATTGAAGAGACTTGAAATGAAAATGCTTTACATAAAAGCTAGTCTGACAGTTGATGCTGTCTAGAAACGAAAATGTTCTGTGCCTTTTTCCTGAAAAAGAGAACAGGGCAATGTTAAATCAGACACTTCAGTAAATAGAATCTCCTGGGGGACTTTCACTACCTGCTTCTGCCAGACTGAAGTGTCTGATTCAAAACACAGCCTGACTTGTCCACTGGAGTATGGAACAGGTCTTATGGACAAAAAGAGAAATAAATTCAAACAACCCCAGTCCCCTTTGTCTTTCCGTGTTGGATTCTGTTATTGCATAGTTTTGATCTAGGAGTAGTTCTAGGAATATAATGGAGTTTTGTTAGGAATGAAACGAGTCATGAAGCTAAAAGCAGTTGATTTTAACTTGGTAAAAGGTTTGGATTGTGATAAAGAACTGCAGGGTGGCCTTAAGCCAGTTGTATATCCTCTCTGTTCTGCAGTTCCACATCTGTAAAATGACAGAATGAATTTGTTTCGTTTTCATTACATGCTTGTAGGAAAAATCTCATTATGCTAATGAGGTGTGCATGTGCTTTAATCACAGGTTCATTCAGAAAGCCCATAAATGAAATAAATATGAGATCAACGCATAAGAATTTGTGAGAAAGGAGTAGAAATCCAGGATTTTTAGGACAGCACGTTCTGACTGAGTGAAGTGATGATGCAAGCACTGATCTCCACGGAGTGCCTGGTGCTCTGTGTGTTATTTATAGGAGACACAGGCCTCTACAATAAATTGCAGGTTCACCTGTCAGACCAGCAGACAGGGGATCACTTTACAACAAGAGGGAAGAGGTCATAAATTTCAAGCAGACTCATTCCCTGCCATGATTTTGGATGTTGAGCTGCTGTAAAGGATGTACCAAAGGACATGAGGAGAGACACCAGGATCAGAAGCTGTGGTGATAACAACCCAGCGAGCAGATCAGAGCTGACAGAGTCTTTGTAGCAAAGGTGCATTAAGCTTATCAGTATCATTTGCAAAATACAGATACCATGATGATGAGAAATGATCTCAAAGATGGAAGAAATCAGGGAAGAGAGAGGTGAATTCCCTGGAGCCTGTTGGAGGCTGTGGAGTGAGGGAATGTTTGAGCTCTGGTGAGGAGGGAGTGAGGCCGTGTCACTGCTGCTGTCACAGGTGGGTTGTGCTGGCCGTGGAGCCCAGCCCTGCTGCCCTTTCCCCACCCCAGCAGCTGCAGCAGATCCAGGCAGTGTTCCCAGAGCTTCTCCTGGTGGCAGAGTGTGTGTGGGAGGGCAGGGAGGGCAGAGAGGGCAGGTCACCCACCTTGTTTGGTGCAGCTCAGGAGCTCCTCTAAGGCAAGGCTGGCACAGTTCCTTTGCTATGGATTGCTTTGGGATAAGCTATGGGAGAGACTTGCTTAAATCCAGGCTTCACTTTGCCCGAAATGAGCTGATTTTTCTTTGCTAGGATGGTGATGGTGGCTCTGGGAGGAACTGCTGACAGGGACAAGGCTTTGCCTTGGTGTTCTGCCCCTGCCTCTGTTGGATTTGGGGGCTCTGCCTTGTCTGCTCACTGCTGGCTGTGCTGGGAGATGAAAGATTTGCTGCTCATGTAAATGGCAAAGTCTGTGCAGCCCTGACTCCCTACAGGACTATTCTGTGAGATCCTGTGGGAATCCCAAGAGTTCCAGCTTTATTCCCTTCTCTGAGTCTGATTTTTCCCAGTGAATTCGTTTTTTTATTGGCGGTAGCAAGCATGTTTTTTGGATTTCTTTTTTTAATGAGGTGTTTGGCAGCGTCCACCAGGACATGTAGGTGCAGAGTGTGTGAGGGAGGGAGGGGCAGCCCTGAGCAACATACCAGGCAACTTGGGACAAAAAAATTCCAAAAAATTGAGAACTCTTTCATGTGCTTTTAACAACCCCTCACCTCCCATATTTCCTGGGATGCCTGATGATTTTTTTGCAAATTAAATATGAGTTTTAGGTGAGAGCAAGTTATGTTTTAAGCAGGTCATATGTTCATTACATGTATTCATCATGGATTTAAGGCCAGTGGGCCATGACCAATGAGTTCTGTACTTGGGAAAGATATAAAAGATACAGGAGGCAGGCCATGGAGCTGAGCTGAACAGAGCCAAGAGTTTGGAAAAGGTTGAGGAAATAACGATGAGTTCTGAATCCACGGGGTTCTCTGGGAGAAGCTACTGTGAACGTGGTAAAATAAAATCAGTGAGCTGGACCAAAGCCCTAAAACACAGAAACACAGCCTTGCTGCCCTTGCTGAAAAGTCCCAGCCACATCACTGAGCTCTGTGCCATGGAAGGTGTGCTGTAAATAGCTGACTTTTCCACTAATTAAAAAAAAAAACCAAAAAAAAAACCCAAAAAAAAAACCTCCTTTAGTTGTCATGAGCCTATTGTTGNATTCACTTATTTCAGTGCATGTCTCAGAGAAATATATACAAAAAGAAGTGATGTCTTTAAAATAAATGTTTCAAAATTAATTCTGGCCAAAAAGATCATTTAGTTCACATTTGTGAGGTAAGTGGAATATGCGTGTTGATGAAAAATTTAAAGATTTGAATGAAGAAGACCACCTGACTCTCAGATAATCCTTTCCAACAGGGAGTTTGAAACCTTATTCCTCAGGTTCTGGATAGTTTGGATTCCCCAGCTTCTCTGTAATTGATCAATGAAAATAATGACTTTAATAATTGATAATCTCTAAAGGAAAAGAGGGAAGGAAATATCCTGGCCATGCAGAAATTGCTTTACTTCTGTCACAATTAGCAACGAATACGTAGGGCACAAGCATGGAGAAAGTGGAAATTGGCTGCTCCAAGGGCTGTGCTGTCTAATGTGAGCTGCAGCAGGAATTTTGACGTGTCGCATTCGCACCCACGCTCCCCCCCTTCCCTCTTCACAATCTTCACAATAGGCCCTTCCCAAACGTTTTGTCAAATAGCTGCAATATGCAGCACAGCCCTTGCTAATCCCCAGCTCTCCCCGAGCAGGCAGGCAGTGAGAACCAGAGGGGGCTGGGGGGGAACCCTCTGGGAGCACACTTCTCCTCTGTGTGTACAAACACAGGCACAAACATCCCCCCCAGCCCGGGGGACGTGCAAAAGGTGGGACCCGCTGCTGGGGAGAAGGCACTGAGAGAAGGCGATGGGGAGGGGAGAGAACTGCCTGTTAAATATGGAAAATGGAGTCTGCTTTTTGTTCTGGGCCTTTGGAATCTGTGGGTGGATTGGAACTGGCAGGCAGGGAGCAAACACCCACCCACCATAGGGCTGTGTGGTTCAGAAGTTTACAAGAGTGTTTGTGTTCCAGGAGCTGTTGGCCTTGAAGCCAGTGGAGAGGGGGAGGAGAAGAGGGAGAGAGTGAGAAAAAACACTGTGGTGTTAGGGCCCTTCCTCGGAGATATTTTTCCCCTCTCCTTTCTCCAGCTCCAGGGCTTTGGAACTGGAGCAAGACAAACAGTGACTGGGGGACAGATTAATTTGATTTTAAGATGCGGCGCTCACAGTCCGTCATTGAGAAGCCACTGCCACCTTAATGCCACACGACAGCTCCCTTGGCTCCCCCTTCTCCTGCCCTGCAGAGTCTGTGGGATGTAAAGATTTGGAAGTTTTGCTGGGTTGTTACTGAGGCAGTTGAAGCTTGGTTTCTGTCCCGTCATGGCTTTCGGTTTGGAAGCTGCCACCCCAATTGCTCACTGTCTGAGTATTGCAGATACAGAAACTGAGGCACAGAGAGACTGAGCAACTCGCCCAAGGCAACAGGAAATCTGTGGGAGATCTGGGAATAGACCCCAGATGTCCTGAGTTTTCTGTCTTAACCACAAGTCCATCCTTCCTGTCTCTTNTAGGTGAGAGCAAGTTATGTTTTAAGCAGGTCATATGTTCATTACATGTATTCATCATGGATTTAAGGCCAGTGGGCCATGACCAATGAGTTCTGTACTTGGGAAAGATATAAAAGATACAGGAGGCAGGCCATGGAGCTGAGCTGAACAGAGCCAAGAGTTTGGAAAAGGTTGAGGAAATAACGATGAGTTCTGAATCCACGGGGTTCTCTGGGAGAAGCTGCTGTGAACGTGGTAAAATAAAATCAGTGAGCTGGACCAAAGCCCTAAAACACAGAAACACAGCCTTGCTGCCCTTGCTGAAAAGTCCCAGCCACATCACTGAGCTCTGTGCCCTGGAAGGTGTGCTGTAAATAGCAGATAT
>VZTB01001845.1:172058-201825 GCA_013397245.1 Thryothorus ludovicianus
GCTAACAAGGCATAGCTTTTCCTCGATATTTCATTCCCAGTGCATATTTCTCTCTACATCAAGTATCTGTAGTGCATATCCATCCTTCCACACCAGGAGATGGATGTGTAGATGTGCAGATCTCTCTGTCAGCCCTGTTGGTTGAACAAGACTCCTGTTGCCTGGTCTTGCCACTTGCAGGAGAACCCTTTGTCCAGACCTGTGTGAAGTCAGCAAAGGGTCTTAACCAAAAGCTGGAGGGAGCTGTGACAGCTGGAGACCCCACTAGAGCAGGGACCATAAAGGCCTCAATCACATTCCTTACCCTCCTCTGAAATTTTGGGTTTTTTATCCTCGTTCATGCCTGGATTAGTAACTGACCTCCCATGAGGTCTTTCACCTTGCTGCCACTTCCCAAAGCTCTTTCTTTTCTTGAGCCTTATAACGTCTCCATTTTGCTTATTTTGAGTCCTTCACTGGGTGTTCCACCTTCCCATGCAGGGTTTTTTGTGCTTTGCTTTCTCTGCTCCAACACTACTTTTACTTGTGTGGGTGTCCTGTTTCCTTACCTGTCTCATCTCATCCACCATTACTGGTGTGGAGCACAACCATTACATTCTGGGGTATTTCTAGAAATTAAAAAATGGGAATAACGTGACGGGGTTGCAAAACAGGGTCCTAGAAATCCATTGTGAGTGCCAAAGCCTTTTCTTGGGCTCAGCTCCTGGTGCCTGCTGTGTGCTCTCCTGTGGGACCGGCGTGGCCTCCGTGTGTCTGTGGCACTGCTCTCCTCTCCCGTGTGACAGACAGCTCCCTGCTTGCCTCCCATCAGGATGCTCCACTCGCACAGAATTAGTTCAGACGCAGCCCCGAAGGCTTTGTTGGTTGCTATTTCCAGCAGAGGAGGGTGGGGGTTCAGCTGTGCCTATTCCGACCCCTTTTTCTCCAGCGCCGAACCGAGCAGCGTTTGTTTGACAGCGCTTTGAGATTCCCCACCTGTGTTCCAGACATCTGTACCCCGGGCAGGAGTGGAGAGCAGGGCCCAGGAGAGCCAGAGCTGTCCTTGCACGCGTGTGAGCACACCCACACACCCAGCGCTGCCGTGTTCCCACGGTTCAAGTCCCAGCAGCACTTCTATGAAGTAGCTGGAAGCCAGAAGCAGCATTCTGGGTACTGACACACAAATGAGCACATGAGGCCTCCCACTTTATTTCACAATGCCTCCCAAGCCAGCGCTGCCACAACACGCAGCTCGCTCAGCTGGAGGAAGGTTTAGCCAGGTCAAGTGTGCAGCAGAATCAAAGAGCCCAAATTGCTGCGAGCGGAGCAGCGGCGCTGGCGCCGAGGGAGGCAAGGCCCTGGGCTTTTAGGTGCTGTGCTTCATGGCCACCTGAAAGGCTGCAGGAGTAGAGCTGGAATTCGTGTCTTATCCTAAAGTCCTGCCTCCTGGCAGTAGTAGCCTTTATTTGTTGATAGGTGTATCCTGTGAGAGGTTCTGGGTTTATTCCCTGGCACTGTTCAGACTGCAGGATGGGTTTATTCCTCTTGGTAGAAACTGACGTGAAAAATATTGATGCAAAATTTTTGCCTGAGAACTGAGGGTTCAGTTGTTTTCACATGGAATGTTGAAGTCATGTGTTCTACTTGGTATTGAAGAATTGTTTTAGATGTTCCCCAGTAAAAATTTAGAAGTCCTTAAAACAAAAACATTGACGTCTTGGTGCAGTAGTTTAGTTCAGAAACCTTTTACAGCTTAAAACTTGAACTTCAAAAGTGACACCAGCTTGAGCAAAATCCCATGTACCCAGGGAGAGGACAGTGTTTAAGCAAACATCAGCAGTTTTTCCCAAGCGTGCAAACAGTTTTACAGATGTTGTAGATCGAGAACAAAGCAGCAGGTACGTGCATGTGTGTTGGACAGAGAATTTGCTGCCAATGATCTCATGGTGTTGAGTCAACCACGGCTCTCTTGCTCCAGAACAGTTCCTAAGTTCCTCAAGTCAGTTCTCTTGAATTAGGGTGGGAATTATATGCAATCTCTGCTTTTGAAAATCGCTGCCTAAAATATTTAAACCTCTGCCTCTCCCTCCATTGTCTGGGCTGTCTCGCTTGCCTCTCCATTTCTGTGGTTTCGGGCTTGGGCGTGTGTTCTGCCCAAACAGTAGCAGGCTTTGAAGATGCGTGTAAACAGCTCTGAGTGTGTGGATGTGCTGGGAGCCCGACACCTGGTCCCTGGCAGGCTGCGAGCCCGGTTATCGCTGGCTGGGGCTGCCTGACCCGCCAGGGTGTGTTTGCACTTGCTGAGAGGTGCCTTTGGATCGGTGTTGTAAAAGCATCTGGAGGCGTCTGCGCCGGGCTGCTGCGAGCGTGTCCGGGCAGGGCTGGAGCCTCTGCTCCCTTATCTGCACCCCCAGCTCAGCCCTGCCAGGGCAGGGGGCTCTGGGGACACAGCCACGGCTTCTGCAGAGACGCAGTGTCCAGTCTCACAAAAAACTCACCTGACGTTCATCTGCTGGCGGGGTGATGTCGCGGGAGCCAAGGGTTTGGGTGTCCCCAGAGCAGTAAGGAGTGGGCTGGCTCTTCCTGGGGATCACTGGTGATTGAACTCACATTGCTGGCTCAGCTGGCCAGACTGCTTTGCCATCACATCAGGAGCTGTGTCTCCATGTGCGCAGTATTAAGACACGGAATTATTTTTTTATATATTTGGCACACTTTGGACTGTACTCCGTAATTCTGGTTTAAGAGGGAACTGTCATGGAAGAGTTACACAAAAATCCAATAGGGGGATCTTGGAAAAAAATTAGACAAAAATTACTTATACTGGATTGTTGAGAATCTATTGATAAAATCCCATCAATTACTAGGCTGATCTATTTTAGCTGAGTGGCCATAGAGCAGTTAATTCAAATTGATCTTCACATTCAGGAAGCATGACTTTAAAATATGGGAATATAGCATGCTTTTGTTTGAAATCTGTCAATTAGACCATGTGTGTTAATGATACATATTAGCTAATATCTACTTTGCATATGTTTTGTGTATCTAGTTAGTGTGTATTATTAATTAATAAATCAACACCAGTTTTTTAATGCTGTTCCATTCTGTCTCTAATACAGGCAGTATATTCTTGGAAAATAATTTCAGAGAAGCAAGTTTGCTCTGAAAAAATGTGCTTTGGTCCCTTCCCTCCTCCTTTACACCTTGTGCAGTCCTGTGTGCCTTAAATTTCGTTGTCAGCATGGAGATTCAGGCTCGGACTGTCACTGCAATCACCTGCTCTGTATGTTCTGGAACACAGCAGGTTAATCCAAAGGTTTGGGGCTTTGGGGCCGGTTCTGCAGCTCCCACTCAGGTGATCAGCCCATAGTAATTGGAACCAGTTCACCCACAAACCACAGCAGACTCTGTATCAGACTCCTTCCTGTGTGCTGGCTGGCAGAGACAGGGGCAGACCTGAACCAGTGTCCCAGTGCTGGGGCACAGTGGCTTCACTGGTGTTTACAGGACTCTGCTGACTCTCAGACCCTGTAGTTCTGCTTCTGCAGTACTTTCATTTTGCTCATTAACGAGGATTTGGTCCAGTAGACTTCTGGGGATCTGATCCTGGTGGATCTCTCTGGATGGGGCAACTGGGAGCTGGCTTCAGATGAAAGGGTTTTGTCTGTTGATCACTACGTGCAAGATTTGGTTTTAAGGTTGTGGTAGAGATCTGCCACAGAGATCTTCTCTTCCTGTGTTTAGGGCTAGTCAGTTATTATTTTTTATTTTTTTTTACTAATGAAGAAATATGTCTAAGGTTAGGATAAGGACCAGCCTTTTCTGCTGAGGCACATTCAAGGGCCATAAGCTTGGCCTCAGAGTTAAATCAGGAGCAGTTGATTGAGTGTGCAGCTGTCCCTGGCTGGGGATTCCTGCTGGCTGATAGAGACTGGCCCCTCTGCACTGAGATAACGATTTTGCTTTGACTTTTGGTCGGACGAGGTGACGAAAACACTGATACTAATTTGAGCTCTGATCCTGTCAGTGTGTGATGGACAGAGCTCTTCTGGGAGCCAATGGGAATTCCCACGTGTGGAGCTCTTATCATCGCCTCCATCTATGGTTTGGTTGCTATCACATAAAATTAGGCTTTTCCAAGCAGAGGATGCATATTAACACAGCCTGATAAGCTGCACAGACATATGTTCTGGGAAATAAGGCAGGTCCTGCCATCCTAACTCAGGCAGCCTTGTTCCAGCAGTCCCGTTTAAAGAGTCAGGGAAAACGTACATGAGGCTGGAGATTCTGTGTGTGTGTAAAAATTGCAGCATCATTCTGTGTGCTGGAGGTAAACAGCAAAGGAGCTAATCAATAACCTGGGTTCTGGCTTTGTTGTTTATTGATTTATGTACAGTTACCTTTGCACATCCTCTGTAGAAAACAGGACTTTTATATTTGGTTTTCTGTAGTTTTTTTTTCTTAAAAGAAAAATGGAAGCTGTTTCTGTTTTGGTATGAGAACCAGTGCCACTGGAAGCACAAGGACTGCTCAGGCTTTAAGGATTAAAAGACAGCAGCAATATCAACGAGATAAGGTAGAGCCTGGTGCTTGTCTTTTCCTGGGGAAGATTCCAGTGATGGATTCTGTGGTACCCTGTGCTTTGTTCCTCGCCCGCTGTTCACTCAGTGGTATCGTTTTATAGAATAAGGTCATTGACTTGGATTGCTTCTTGGTTTCTCAACCCTTTTCACCAGCCAGTTTGTGTAATGTCTGTCTGAAACATTGAGTAAGGGCATTGAAATAGCAGACAGGATATCAAGTGTTCGGAAGTCTGGGTTAAGTATAACAGACAGTTCTGGCTGGCGAAAGGGGAGCAGCCCCTGGAGCTCGCTCACAGCTCAGTCTCTGTGGAAACACCACACTCGGGGCTCTGCATCTCTATTCCAGCTCTTCCCCTCTGTTCCCTCCACACCCATTTAATTAATCGTGTGTGGGTGCACCTCTTTTCTAGATATGTCTTCCTTGTTTCTTAGTGGCACAGAATTGTATGTAATAATGTCTCTTTCTAAGGATTACATAAGTTGAAGATGATTTCTCCACTGGGAGAATTATGCAAGTTTAAACTGAAATGTATTTAGAAAGCTTTTATGTGTGTGTTTTCTGACTCGCGATGCACAGGGTGATTTATTTGCATCCTTAATTGAACAACATCTGTTGGGGTTGGAAGAAAAACCATTTCGTATATTTTCACTGTCATATCCTGCATTTTTATGAAGTCCTCTACACCCTCCACTTCTCACATTACCTGTGTTGCAGGTGCTGATTTCTGGCCAGGTACATCAGCCAGGCACTCACTCGTGTGGGATGTTCTGGGCTCTGCAGCATTGCTGATGCATATCTGCATATCTGCTGTCGTGTTTTCCTTCACCTGTTGGATTTCACAGAATCACACAGTCACTGAGGCTGGAAAAGACCTCTGAGACCCTGAGTCCAGCCCCTGATCACCACCCTGCCCACAGACACTTTAAATTCTGAGATACCTGTGTAATGCTGCTCTTGGTGTGCTTTGACATTTGGTGAGGAAGCTCCTGCTGCCCTTGAGCAGATTCAAGGTTTGTGTCCCAGCAGAAGAAAACACTGCAGGCAGGGGCATTTACTGAAGAGGGCAAAACAGCTTCTTGTTTCGGTGTGAATTGGTGTGTGAGGCTCTGTGTGACCCTGTCCTGGCACCTGGGGCCATTCCAGAGGTGCAGAGGTGTGCACAGCTGCTCCTGCACTCCGGTGGCTTTGGGAGAGTCACTTCCCTTCCCTCCCTGTGCAATTCTGGAGTGCTGCACTCTCCGTGCTGGGAGCTGCTGCTTCCAGCATCCAGCTCACCAAATTAATGCTGCTGAATAATAAAAAATACAAGTTGCACAGGCGCCCTGCTGCTTACCCAGACTGAGGTTGCAGTAGCACCAATTAGAAGCAGTGAATTACTTTAAATAATTCAAAAACTAAGTAATGAATTTTCTAGGTTTCGTACTTTTTTACCCTACAAAATCTTCAAAATCCTTCAGGTTTACTTGTTCATAGCAGTGAAATAAGTTTTGTAGGCTTTTATACAGAGTAGTGGACTAAAAAAGGCAGAAAATGCACAATATTAAGGCTAAAACATGGTTTGATTTCAGTAAACTTCACTGATGTAATGAATTCCAGACTTACCCTTTTGTTATTAAGAATTTTATGTTAAACAGGCTTCTCTGAAGCACCATCATTCCACAGTTGGAAAACTCATCTGAGTCGAAAGATAACAAAGTGTCATCTTAAAAAAAAAAATAAAATAAAGAATTGCCATTCTTAACTCCCCACTGGCAGTTCCAGTTTATTCAGTGAATTATCTCACCCATGCTGGTATAACTTAGAAATATTCCTTTGAAATAATTGTGTTTAGAGAGGTGCAGATTCAGTCTCAGAGCAGCACAGAGTGCAGCCCCAGGTCCATCATTGATATTTCTTTGTTCCCGTTCAGTCACTAATAAGAAACACGCCATGCAATGAGTCCTTGTGCTTATATAGCCAAAGATTGCGTTTTATTTGGCTTTTTGCCCTTCTTTTGCCACAACAGTGTAGTTTTTGTAAAACCAGTGGAGCCAAATAACCTTTGGGCCATTTTCAGTGGCAGACAGCGACAGAAGTGGAGTAAAGTGCTCTGTTTTACTATCAGTGAATATGCACAACTGCTACTCAAAGGCCTGCAAATTAGGTGCTCCTTTTCTAAAACCTTAATTTCTAAAAACATTTCTGCGAAAATCTTTTTTTTTTATAATGGATTCATTGGTCATTCTTTTGCCCTGTTGATTCTAGAGCAAAGATACTGTGTTGGAGACTACTGAGTTCTGAAGGAAAAAAATAAATTATATTTTTATTTTATAGTTTTATAGTTTTATTATATAAAATTGTGACTACAAAATAAAAGTAAATTAGTAATTTTGAGGAGAAGAAGGGGTAGAGGGAGTTGGCAATGCCTTAACTGCTATTAGCTCGTATTTGTTGTATGACTTGCTTCATTATTTGTAGCGTTAACTTATTCATGTGTCTTTTAAGTAAATTTGGTCTTTTCTGCTGCTTTTGGGCAATTAACCTAGCTGTGATGAGGCTTGAAAGAATATCATCTGCACACCTGTTTAATGTTAAAGATGAGGCATTCAGTGCTTTGTGGCTTTAGCTTGAAATTCAAGTTGCTTTGAGTCATCCCTTTAGTCTTTTGTTTGGGTGGAAAAAAGGAGTGGCAGCAAAGGGCCTGCAGCTAAGAAATGAAAGAGTTGAATTAGGTTTTAGAAATGTTAGTCTTGGCATTTGGGCCATTTGCATTTGTAGAGATCGTCACGCTTGGCTTTAGTTGGGGTTGAGCAGTTTGGGGATGGAGAATGTTCCACTCTGTGTCCCAGTTACTCCTCAGGGGCACTGGGACAGCGGGGAGGAGCTGGACTGGGAGCTCTGGGCTCACTTTTCCACCACATTCCCTCCCGGGAATTACTGCTCCACCTGTATTTCCATGCTGTGGTGCACAGCTGGGTGTGCTGTGACCCTGAGGGCTCTGCTCTCAAATCAGAGTCACAGCCATGGGACAGGGACTGCCACCAAAGGATGGCAGAGTCCTTGTTTCCCTTGGTTTGGGGTATTTTGTGAAGCTTCATCAGTTCAGCAGCTCCAGGAGGAGCTGGCACAGAGGGGAGGTTCCCAGCAGGAGCATCTTCCCTGGAATCATCCTGGGAATTGTGTGGAGCCCAGGCTGGTGTGACACTGAACTCCTTGGTCCTTGCACTGAGATTTGTGTGCTTTAACTCCTGAAAAGAGAGAATATTCTACATGTCCCTGTGGTCCCGACCTGGAGGGTCCTCCCTCAGTTCCCTTGGCCTGGGATAATCCGTGTGATATCAGAGCTTGTCAGGGAAACCATGAAGGGAAGAAATTGGAGCCTCCCTGCCCTGGAGCCCCGACTGCCCCAGTGCCTCACTCCAGCCTCTGTGGTTTGACTCCACTGAGGTCACTGGACTTGGTCCAGATTTATTAAAATCACTCCCAAATGTGGCCAGGTTTTCCTCACAGGCAATCATCTGAGGGCCACGTTCTGCTGAGATGTTACAAGTGAAAATTTCAGCGGAGGTTTTCTTTTCAACATTTGAATTCTGCTCTTACAAATTTACATGCAAATTTATAATTTAGGTTTGTACAAAATTTTATCAAATTTGCCCTTGTTAGCTGGACTAATTTATTGGTGCAGTTTTCTCTTATTATAACGTGATTTGATTTCAGTAGAGTCACACAAAACTCCATATATTCCTTTGTTTCTAAGAGGGATGCTCATTCATGTGCTTGTAAAAGAGCAGCTGGATCCCATCTTGGCAGATGTGAAACCCTTACATTGAAATTGCTGTATTTTTTGTATGTGAGTTTTTTCCTTGAAAAAAAAACCTCTTATTAATTAGATCCCCCTCACTTTTGAACTTTTTTGCTCCCTCAGCCAAAATCTTAAACCCCTGTGACATCAGAATTAACTGCTGCAGACAATTGTGATGTCACAAAGTCTCAGGGAAGAGAAATATGGAGACACACAGCTCCTGCTCAAACCAGTTTCTTAACTAAGAAAAGGTTGCTTGGTTTTTTTATTTTCATTTTAAAGCCAGAAACAAATTTTGCCTCAGATTATCACGGCACAGTAAGATTTGCCCTCAGCCATCACATAAAGGCTTCTGGAATCTGTGATTCCTGCTCCGGCAGGGGAGAGCTGCAGCTCTGGGCTGTGGCACTGCAGGGCCAAAAGAGAATTGCAGCCCTGAAAAATTTGGTAAAGACCAGCAGGGCAGAGCCATGTCCAAAAGGAGACGTTTGCAGAAGTAAATTCTTAATTACCAGCTCCGTTGCTCTTCTTCCTGCTGGTTTGGACACACTTGGTAGCTCTATTTTTTTATTTTTTTTTATATTTTGCGGGGTGTGGTGTTGTTTTTGTTGTTAGGTTTGTTGGTTTGGGTTTTTTCTCTCCAAGCTCCTTCTCTAGGCTCTGTGCCCGAGTGCATCTCGGGATTTCCCTTTTGCTGAATGAGCTGCTTGTTTGAGAGGGAGGAAGTAAGGTCCCTTCTGGATTAGGAGGGAATGGGGGTGGAGGGTGGGGAAATGTCCTGTTTCATATGCAAAGCACACTGAACTGAAAAAACCCCACATGAAAACCTTTTAACAAAACCATCCATGTCACAGACTGGCAGAGCAGCTGCTGGCTTTGTTAGGGAGAATATTAATGTTTCAAAGACTTACAGAACCTTTTAAAAAATGAGATAAAGAATTGATTTTTATTTTTTTTTTAAGATACAAGCTGAGGTAAAAAATATTCTCCTTATCAATATCTGTGAATGGAATGTGCAATCAGCACACGACATGGTGAGATGTTCTGATCTACACTCTTATTTTGGAGACTGGAATGCCAGAATGGGCTGATCCTCCAGGTGCTCATGTGCACATTGGTGTAAGAACTCTCAGTTGAAAAGCAGATTATTGAAAGGAGCTCCTAGAACCGTTTTTGACTATGTGGGGAAGTTGTGATCCTCACTCTGAGTCTTCACCTGCTTTTAAAAACATCATCTGACCTCCCTGGAGCAGGGTTCCTGCCAGACTGGGTTCATCCTGCACACTTTGGGAGGTTTGGGGATGATGGGGATGGCAGATAATGACACATTTTCCTTGATTCTGACTGATCTTAAGAGTCAAAGTATTTCTTTGCTGCTACAGTCAGGAAGTTTGCTCAAACCTTCCTTAAATTCACAGAGTTTAGTGGTAGAGAGGGACAGATGTTGATATTTTTTTCTCCTCTGGTTATTCAAATGAAGGTATTGGGGTTTTCCAAGTAGAAATGGATTCTCTTGGATGTAAACTCATTTTTTTGTATAGATGAGCAGACAGTGATCATGGATTAAATAGTAGGGAAATGGAACAGATATAAAACCTTGGCTGTAGTTCTGAATATTACTACTGAGGTAGTAACTGGTTTCAGTGAGTTCTGTTGTAATTTTCCTCACAAAACCATGTTGCAAATCTCTCCTGAAATTTTCTATTTCATTCAGCAAGTGGCATTGTTTTTGTCTTATAACTTAGTTTATGTTACTGAGCTGCCTTCCTGTACAAGGAAGTGCTTGTGTAATGCCCAAGCCATTCCCATTCCTCACTGAATGATATGCAAATCTAGTCAATTAAGCAGGGGGGATTTAATTAGCAGTTTAAGTTCATGTGTGAAGTGTCTTGCCTTAATTACTTAACAGTTTTGTTGCAAATTTGCTAAGGTTTTTTTTTTTTCCCACAGAACTATCAAAACTGTGATTATATTTATTTATTTATTTTAAATTTTTTGGTAACATTTTCCAATCCTGAGCACTGTCCAGTGCCTTTAACCTCTGTGTGTGTGTGTGTCCCCTTCCTTCTGCAGCTCTTTTCAAAACCGGAGGGACAAAGCAGAGCTATGGTTATTATCTCAGAGCAGAACAACACAAACAGAAAAAAACTCAATTTTGGAGTGAAAAGCCATTTATTTATTGTTTTTCTGCAGCTAGGTGACACCATTATAGTAGTATCAGTAGCAGCCTCATGTGGTTGTCATGATTATGTTAAATAGTGGCTTTTATTTTATATTCTGCCTGGCCAAGGTGCTTTTCTGCAGCCCTGCAGAAGCTCAGGCTGTGGCAGTGTCAGGGGTGCAGCACTGCAGGTCCCTCAGTATTGATACAAACAAGATTTTTGTGCTGATACCAGACCTGGTGGGTTTTTATTTCACACCTCCTCCTGTGGAATACCTGGGGGTGTGCAGGTCTCTGCTGTTTTTGTGTGTCTGGAGGTGCTGGCTCTGCTGTGAGGGTGGGAATCTGCCATGGGCTGATGTGGCATCACCTGCTGCTGGTGCCTGCTGGGGGCTGGCCTGGAACACAGACCAGGCACAGCAAGAGGAAAAAGCAGGGATTTATTAAAAAGCCTCACTGGGCACACCTGGGCTGCACAAGAGTCCAGCCAGTCCACACCCAAGGTGAACCCAAAATGGTCACAAAATGGACACCTGGTCACAAGGTCCCAAACTTTGGTAAGTTCTGGTCCATTGGCATATTGGAGTTAATTGTGCAATTACTGCTCCAGGTTAAGAAGCTCCATCCTCCTGGTTTTTTCTTCTCCCTTCGCTGTTGTTTTCATTCCTGGGCCTGAAAGTTGTCCTTGGTCCCAAACTCGAGAAGGAATTGTTTTGTCTCCCTACTCTGTAAAGAAAACTCAGTNCCTACTCTGTGAAGAAAACTCAGTAGCACTTAGTATGAAACCTAAAACAGCCCAGAATCTAAAAAATATAAAAGCTAAAACCTAAGGCATCACTCCCTCACTGCTCTTATCTGCATCAAAACTGCAAAATCATGGGCTGCTGTAGCTTCATGCTTTTTCCTGCTCCTGGTTGGTTTGTGTTGGTGTGCCCCAGAGCAGGAGGAGTGTTTGAGCTGGTGCCAGGAGTGTCCCAGGACAGTGCCAGTGTCCCAGGACAGTGCCAGTGTCCCAGGACAGTGCCAGTGTCCCAGGCTGTGTGTGCTCAGTGATCCCACTGCTCCTTCTGCAGCTGGAGATGCCACAGGAGGAAACCTCAGGAGATGGGGGAGACAGTGTTGGGTGTCAGGATGGGCAGGGGTGGCCTGGAGGAGCCCTCAGGAGCACGTCTGGTGCTCTGTGGCTTACTTTGGTCCCTTGGGGGGTGGCTGCTGTGGCTCTCTGCCCCGAGGGTTTGATTGCAGCCTGAGCCAGGCTGTGGGATGGAGCCACCCTGAACTCTGATCCCTGATCTTGCTGGACTGAAGGTGTCCATCTGTATCTCATGGCAATGGGCCACTTGTGGTCCTTTTACTGCTCCTTGCCTCCAGTTTTGGATCTGTGATGTGCAAGCGTGGAGGAGAGGCTGGTGAGGAACAAGAGCAACATTTTTACATCCAGGATGCTGCACCAGATTTACAGCTGTGAGGTTGTTTTAAAGGGTCTCTTCTTTAGTTTTGACATAACTTTTTGATTCCACATCAGGACCTTGTGAAATTTTGTCTTCCCCAATGCACAAACTGCCTTTAACTTCTCTGTGTAGTTGGTGGTGTAGTAGTGACATCCTGGATTTAGAACTTTCAGCCTTGAAAATGGGGTTTCTACCAAGCAGGAGTTGGAGACACATGGGTAGGAAAGTACTGCATTAGTTCTGGTGACTAACTCTCACATCTGGGCATCTTGTAGAGAACAGATTTTAAATAATTCAGCGCACAGATTGAATTGTCTGCAGTAGGAGCATTGTTAGAATCACTTCAGTCAGCAGACATCCAGTCTGGGCAAAAGGCTGGGGTGCTCATGTTACTTTAGGTCCTTGGGTTAAAGAATCCTCTTTAAAGATTTACTGTAGCACCCTATGATGGGAAATTCACCCTATTAATAATTCTCTTTATGAAGACAGGAATCCTCATTTCGTGTAACTGCTCTTTGTAAATTGCTTTTGTGAAACAAAGTGATCGAAATGAATAAAACCACTACACTTCTTACGAGCAGAGACTGAAATCCTGAGTTATCTCCAGCATCCCAACCCCCAATATTAGTGGAAATGTCAAAGAATATTGTTAATACAAAGCACTTCTCCCTCTCCACAGACTTACAGCACATTTCAGCCTAAGCACAGTGTGAGGGGCTCAAGAAGGCAAAAGTTACCAAAAAACTTGGAGCGACCTGAACTATTTGGTTTCCAAACAGAGGTGTAAATGCTGTGATTCAGAATTTTTATTTTGCTTTGAAATTTCATACCACTTCTAAAAATAGAATAATATCAAATTACCCACTTTTAATTGGATGCATTCATCCCTTCATTTTTTTCTGTGCTTTCCCAAGCTACATTTTGGAGGCATTTTCTGCAAATTTATTATTATTACTAATCTTATTAAGATCCTGCGTTGGTACCAGGATAATTTTAAAGAGAATTTCTTTCCAGTTCAGCCAGGGCAACCCCTTTTGTTGAACCTTCTTTTGGATAGTGTTCCCATGTGCTGCAAAGGCGCTGACACATGACCTCGTTACACATAGAAAATCCTAAATGTCCTGCCCCTTGCCAAACCTATCACAAAACTACCCATCACCCCCTTTTCAGGATCCCAGATGGTAAATAGCAGCAGGAGGTGAAAGGGGAGCTTTGTCTCCATTCTGAGGCCTGTTTTAAGTATTCTGTGTCTGTCTGTATCCCTCTGCTTTTCCCACTCTGCCCATAAATTAGCAAGCCAGCTTTTCTGACGAGGGAAGACAAAATGTCCATAAGCTGCAGTAACATCACCTACTCAAGAGAACGTTTTTGAACAGTTCCATTTATTTGATTTTGATCTCCATTGGTTTTGGTAGAGCCTCTGCCTGCCCTCCCCTCTGCAGCACTTTTCCCAAATTCCAGGCTGCAGTCTGTAATCTCTGTGCCACACTGGAGTTTACCCACAAACAAAAAACCTAAACCCAGAAAAGTAAAACCCTACAAAGATGTGCTTGTCTGGTTGCAGTGTTTTTATAAAGCCAAAGTGGCAGGAGGAGCAGCAGCAGTTCCTGCTGGATGGGGAGTGCTGGGAGCAGCTGGCAGCTGAGCTAGGAGGGGATTTCTCAGGCAGGCAGAGAAAGGAGCAGGGAATATAGGCAGGGGATTCAGCAGCAAATCTGGGACCATTTTGAGAAGCTGTGGGGATGCACCAGGCAGGATATTGTCTCTGCACACTTCCCATGGAGTTCCCCTCGCTGGCAACAATTTCCTGTCCTTAGTGCAGGAAAGCTGCTGCTGATTTTGTGCAGGGGGCATTGTGTGGTGTGAGCTGTGCTGGCCTCTGGAGCAGCCTTGGCAGGGCTGTGTGCAGAGCTGGGGGCTCGCCGTGGCTTTGGGCTGCCAGGGGTGAAGGATGTGTGAATTCACACTGGAGCATCTCAGAGCCAGGTATCAGACTGGAGACTGTGCCCTGCTCTGCCCAGATCCCACTCTGATGGCTCCAGTAACACTGATTTATGCTGCCCGAGTGCGTGTCCTTGTTTGTTGGCACAGGTTGTTTATTTTTCCTTAATTAAGATCCTGCATTCTACTTATTCTCCCTTCTAATTCCCCAACTGCCCTGCATTTATCCTGAACCTGGGATCTGGCAGCTTTGTCAGTCTCAGATTAGTCTTTCCTCTGACCTGGGCTGTAGCTGAAGTAATGACTTTCCAGTTTCAGCTGACTGGAAATCAGAGGCTGATGAACTGAAATACAGAAGGCTTAATGAATTCCCTGGATTCCCTGGTGGTTTTTTGGTACATCTTTATTTTAAACTGTTGAATATTAATAAGGAAAGGGGAGTGGGAGTGCAAGGCCTGTTTACTGTCTAGTACTTGAAAGGGATATTATTTTTTATTTGTTTGTTTCATTTTATGTTGCAAATATTGTTGTAGAAATCCTGTATGTTTGCCAAGTTCCTACCTAGTCTTTGGATGCCAAGTTGTTGTCAGCTGGGAAGCTGCTGGGAGGGATTTAAAGCAATATTACCTCTTTTGCAAACGTGGCTCTCAAACCAAGAATGAGTCCATCTTTTACCATTTTTTAATGAGCCTTCATTTTTAAGTTATGAGGAGAATTATGAGAAAGAGAGAGATGAGCTCAGATGTCATTTGCTCCTTTTTTCTGGGTAAGATTCCTCTGCTTTCCACATTGTAAGTTGATTAGCAAAGGTTTTTTTTTTCCTCTTCTGAGATCTCCTATGTTTCTCCTGACCTGTAATTCTATGTATAGTCATCAAGTAAACTAGATCTGATGGGCTCAGTTCTGACATGTTGTGTTTTGACAGCACATTTTGTTCATACTGACTCAATACTTTTGAAGCTGTAGTTGCTTGGTCACTTTAATTTGACATATACTTAGTTGCTGCCAAAACTCCTTTTGGCTTCTCCCCTAACACCAGCCTACTGTTCCTGTCACCTTCTTTGACTGTCACTGGTGCTTTTATGGCTGCACAATGTGCAACAACTCACCAGGGAATCAATCTGCCTGAAAATTAGTCGTTATATAAGGGAGAGTCACAAAAATTAACTGAACAAATGTGCTGTTGAGTGCCCAGCAAAAGCACTTTGGGGTCGGCTGGTTTGTTCACTGGGGTTATTTGAGATTGCCAAAGGTGTTAGAGTTCCACTTAAAAGTAGGATGTGTTCATTTTGCTGGTTTATCCTTTATCCTGGACCCAAAAAAAGATAAATAACAGATGAGCAATGGTGGGAGTGTGGGTGAGAATCAAATAGTACTTCTGTAAGTACATCTGCAATTTGTTGAATTTTTGTGTAGTAGATATGGCTGCTAGAGCTTGGGTCAATGTCTTCAACACCTTATTAGGCTCTTGCTCTAAACCAGGAGCTTCTGGAAATGCATTTTTCAATTTTTTTTTTAGAAAGGCTTTTGATGGATGAAGCCGTAAAATGAATAGAAATAGTGTCTCCCTCTTCCTTTTTCCTCCTACTCAACGCTCACACACAGTCAGCCCTGGGGTCTTTTCTTTCTGTGTGGTTGGCAGAACAGAGGAAAAGAGAGAGAGAGAGCAGGAGACTGTCTGGGCCCCTGGTGCTGTCAGGAGAAGAATGGCCGTGCTGTTAGCACTAAATCCGAAGGGACAGCCTGGGAGATGTGTGCTGCAGCAGCCAGCGGGCTGAATTAGTGCCATTTAGGCACTGCTAAGAGGCTAATTGAGTCACTGGTACTTGCTGATTAAACCAGCAAATCCAATAATGGATGGATGTGCATGTTTGGGTTTGGTTCTGTGCTCCCTGGAAAATAGGCACGCTGGGTTTGCTGTAACCACTTTGGTCAGGTTGCTTCTGTAGTTAGTCAGGAATATCAAAATGTCAAAATGAATGTTTTGGGGAGAGCTGCCTGTATTCCTTTCTCCTCCTTCTCCTCCTCTTTGCAGTAGGATTGGTTGAGGAAGCATTAAAACACTTCCATTACCAATGGCTGAACTCCACCAGTTTTAAAAACACTGCCTTAAGTGAGCCCTGGGTTTAATGTGGGATAATCCAAATTAGGAGGTGACAGAAGGTAGAAAACCGAAGCCATCCTCAGTGGGTGATACATCCGTGCCACGTGGGGATGACAAACAAAGCCTGTGTTGGAATTTTGGTTGGCAACCATCTCCAAGCACCCCACCTTCTCAGAGGTGTGTTAGTAATGCACAGGTGGTGCTGGCACTGGGTAATAATGAGGATTAGAAGGTGGGTAAAGAGAATTTTGAGGATTAGAAGGTGGGTAAGGAGAATTCTTGTTTTCGGTGGGTTGTAAGGGGAGTTCATTGAGAGTCTTTTAAGCTGACCTAAACTTTAATACAGCCATGTATTTTCCAATCCATTGTCACTCCTGAAATGTGCCCACAGGCAGGCCCTGCCTCACTTTTGCTCGCAGTGGTTGTTATAATGATTGTGGCTTGATTGACTTCAGCAGAATTATTCCTAATTTGCAGCACTCTGACTGGAGAGCAGAATTAGATTCTTGTGTTTTTCTTTGAAGTATGCAGAGCTCTCAGGGAGGCTGTTGTGCTGAGGGCATATTGCTTTCAGTGATTCTTTTTAATTTCATTTTTTAACATTTAAGAAGAATAAGACGCCTCTCAATCTAAACCAGAAGGACTGGTATGAAAAAATAGTGAGACTCAGAGGCGAATGGTGGGTTCAGAACCTTGTGAGTCACTGCGGGGAGATTGACAGTTTGGGAACATGAACGCGGAGGAGTGAGGACGGGATGCTCAGGGGCTGATGAGATAAGGGAGTCTATGGAGTGGCAGCACAGGGGTCAGCAGCAGCGTGCATCTCATTCCAGAGTTAAACTCAGGCATTGGGAAATGGCATTCCTTGATGGCAAACACAATCTGACAGTTCTCAGCTAGCTACAGTATATTCACCTCCTCCTCCTCCCCCCAAGTGCGGAGCAGTGGGTGCTTGGGAGATCGTGTCTGTTCTTGCCTTCAAAGCAGCAACAAGAAAATATTTAAAGCCACAAGCACACCTTGGAGGCTGAGCAGGGTAAGTCAGGTTAGCGAGGCATTTGTGCACTTTAAAAGCTGTGTCCCTGTTGAGGCAGCTCTGTCCTTGGGGCAGTCAGTCTGGTTTAGCTCCTGCTCAGGGATTATGATGCTTCACTTGATGTGTAGCTCTTCACTTCTGTCCTCCTTCTTTGTCTTTCTTCTTTCTGTGTATGTGAAAGAATTTCCCTCTGTTCATGGGCAGGCCCGAACTGGATCAGCTCCTGGAATTAACTACATAGGAGTTCATTCATCCCTCCTCTGGAATTACTTGGTGTTTGCTAGGTATAACTTGTTCATGGGTGGTGTTATTGTTATTACCAAAGGTGCAGGGAGGTAATGCTGCCTCAGTGGGTAGGGCTGAAGATTGAGGCAAGAGCAGGTTTTTATAGTCCCAGCTCCTGACACCACTTAACTGGGTGACCTTGGGCGAGTTACTTCCCTGGCAAGTCACCTCACTCCTCTGTGAACAGGACTAACAATATTTACCTCCCTGCCCAACAAGGCTCTTGAGAGGAATTTTGTGAAGCGTTTTACATATAGACAGGAGCATGTTAGTGCTGAGAGTTGTTGTTTCTTTATGAATATGTATGAAAGGTGCCAAGACGTTACCTCACCTTGGCCTTCACACGTTACTCATTACAGGCTTGTGGTTGCTCTGAATTTAGGCAGTGGCAGAGACAGGGAGTGTTGTCCTCAGAAGCTGGTGACGTACTCAGAAGAGAAAGTGCCAAACAATTTCTCCTGTAATTAGCACTGTGTTAAAAGAAAAATGTATTTATTGTGAATGTGCAGTCCTTCTGGTGACATTTTAGGGATGGGGTCTAGGAAGGTTCCTGTCAAACCAAGTCTGTACTATTTTTCTGTAGAGCTTTTTGTGAGTGCAGCTCATACTGCTGAGGGAGGAGAAATAATGGTGAAACACTGTGCTATAGTTTTATTTTTGATTCCTGATGACTGAGCTTTGACAGGGAAATCAAGAGCACAGCCCCACAAGGAGGTTGCACAAGCGCTGTCTCCAGGGTGTCACTCCTCTGGTGTCAAGGAAAACTTCCTCTTTTAATCAATTCCACAGTGCAGCTGCTCTGAAAGGGTGCTCAGAGCTGCGAGGGATTCCAGTTTGTAAAGGAGAGACGCCATCCCCATCTCACTGGATCTTTTAGGCAGAGAGGGAAGAGGGCAGGAGCTCTGTAAAGGAGACCATCCCAAATCTGGGATGTGGAGGGAGAATGTTCTTAGGCAGAAACTGAGGAACGTGGCCCTGTGTAATGGTGCTGGTGCCCATACAGCCAAACCCTGCTTATTTTGTCATAGACGTGAGTTCCCAGATGTCACTTGAAGAATTCGTGAATTCGTTTTTAAGATTTTATGGATGTTATTCTTGAGCTCTGCCAATATTTCGTTCCGTTTCTGTTGTGCTGCCTATGAAAAAAAAAAAAAGGAAGGAAAATTTTTGATGGGGTTACCACAGGACTTCATGTTTGGGTTGAAAGGCAGACAGACCTGAGTACCAAGTGCTTTGTAATAACATCCCAGCCCTGCAGTCCAGAGGTCTTCTCAGGTGATGTGACTCAGTGGTGTAATGACAGCTCTCAGATAACATCTGTCCCTGCTCACAGCCAGCAAGCTTAGATTTATTCTGCTGCGTTGGCAAGGCAGGTTTAGGTCGGAGAGAAACCTGTCAAAGCTCTGATCCGAGTAGAGAACTGGGCTTCCTCCTCTTCTGACATCTTTGGGTTTGTGCTTTTTGGCCAGGGCATTAACACTCATCTCTAAAAGCCAATGGTGTTCGCTCCACGTGGATATAGAGAATTAAAAAGTATGACATGAAGAAACAGAAAAGGCTGCAGAGTTGATTAAGCATTGCTGTTGTTCTTACCAGTCTGTAAGAAATTCCTGGAGTCCTACAGTCTGCACTTCCACAGGTTCTGTAGAGCTGAATGGTTCAGGGATGCAGTGGATTTTCACACATTGTAGGGAAGGTCTGTGATAAATTAATTGGGGTTTATTCACTAGTAAAACATTTGGTGGCCAGTTTTCCCCCAGAAGTCTCCCCAGTCCTTTCATGAGTGGGTTTCTGTGCTGGCTGACAGCCCTGGGGCACACACAGCTCCTTTTCTGGGACTCGTTCTTCAGCTGCCTTTCACCTTCAGTTCTTCTGGGACTTCCTGGAGGAGCTCTGTGCTCCCAGGGTGTTGTAGAGCAGACTGATGAAGGCTGTTGGAGAAGGACAAGTTGCCCAGTTTGGCCACAGAAACACTTTTGTTTCTGACTTACCACAGGAGCTGTGAAGTAGAAATGCTTCATACAGTGTCCAGTCTTTGAATGTGCCCCTGACACCTTCCCAGCCAGTTCCTTGTGTACTTGGTGCCTGAGGTTTCTGATTTCCTTGTGCCTGTTGGCCTTGTTGAAATCTTTGGCAGAAACAATGGTATTTTTCCTGTATCCATGTGAATTCTAGGCAGATCTGTATCTTCATTTGCATACTTTTCACGTGGAGTATCTCAGTTTTGTGGGTGTTCACATTTGCAGAGGCAGCTTTTATAAGTGTATGTGTCTTCTTATAAAATTCTGTATTGTTGTGGTTAAAATGAAAATTTTTTACCTGGTAAGAGAATGAACATGCAGGATCAACTGTTTGTGAAGTGTAAAAAAATCAAAATATAAATAATTCTGTGCAGTTTTGGCCCCATATTTAGGTTATTGTCTGGAGAAAGAAAAGATACTTTCAGTGGTGGAAGATGGAATGAAGTTAAAACTTTTTGTTAAATGTTTTGCTAAAAGAGGACAGAACATAACCTTTTCCAGATTGCAAGCAAGGTGCTACATACAAAAGTCTGCTTGATTTTCACTAGAGGCAGGAATTGCTGGCTGGATTGTGTCCACTTTAAGGTTTGGGAGGTTTTGTTGTTTGTCGTGGCTCTTTGGGCTCTTCTGCCCCTGGCACGACACTGATCCTGGGAGGGCTGTGTGAGCACCCTGGGGTGACCTGCACCAAACAGCCGGGTGTTGTGGCTGGTGGGGACTGCTGGAAGGTTAAAAAATTTGCTGTGAAACCTGGTCCTTTGTCCTCCCTGTCCTCCCATCCTGACTTGTGGATAATTTGAAAATAGTAAGTTTGGAAATTTTTATTTTATTCATTTTAAAATTGCATTATCAGTAGGCGTCAGGTAGAGGAGTGGTGTAAATCAGAACTTTCCACAGTAGTAAAAGAGGTTCGCATACAGAAATACTTTGTTTCGTGGTTTGAAACACAAGTGCACTGATTGGCATTTCCTCTCTGTATTTGTGGCTGACTTCACCTTGTCACATTCGGGGCGATCTGTGTCACTTAGCACCTGATTCTGCCGTGCAAAGGTCAGGCAGCTTTCACGGAGGATCTTTTGGGGATGTACCAGAGATACTTTCCAATATGATTACACTCATTTCGTGGCACCTGTGCATTCCCTTCTGCTCAGCTGACAAAGGGAGCTGAGTGTAAGTGAGAAATAGTTTGTACATTTACTAGGAGTAGTATTGCCTGGAAAGCACCACTGGAACAGTGCAGATGCTTACTGGAAAAGTCTCCTGGTTTGAGGTTGGAATTCTTACCTTTGAAAGCAAGAGGAGAATTTAAATATGGCCAATTACTTTATATTAAATGTGCTTTCTTAATTTGTAAAGTGCTTGAAGATGTACTGACACGAATGGCCGTGTGAAAGGGTGAGTCCATGGCAGTAAAAAAGGAATTTTGCAGATTTCTGTTCTGTGCAAGGGCTGATTCAACTGGAATGGATTTGTTTAGTTGAAATGGTTCTTGTTTGAGAAAATTAGAAGGGCTTCATTCCTGTCATAACAGAATTGGGTCACTGTATTTAACTGGGTCATAGGAGTTTCCAGCATGGGAGGCCTCACCATGTTTGATGAGGGTAAAGTATTTAAGCAGCCCAGTCCTGTTAACTCTTGGAAAGTGCTGAGCTTTCTGCCTGAAGTGCTGACAGAACCTGCGTGCCCCCCGAAATTCCAGCCGCGGCTTTCCCGTGGTTTTGGTGCCTGAGCTGGGAGCCAGGTGCTGGCTTCTGCTGCGGCCCGAGGCTCTCCTGTTTCGCTGGGGGAGAGGGAGGATGCAGGTACAGGGAGCTGTGTGTGACCTGGGAGCTGTGGGCTCACCTCTTCCAAGGAATCCTGCTCTGAGCCCGCTGTTGGTGGAGCCCTGGCTGGGTGCGGGGAGGATTTAGGAGTTACAGAGCGAACCCCTCTCGTTAGGGAGCCAGGCAGAGTCTCCCCGTTTGTCTGCGTGCTGTGAAAAGAGGCAGTGTCTGAAAACCCAAACAAAACCCCCGGAGCACAACACCTGGCCCGGTTCCATGAGGCAGCCGTGCTCCCGGGCTGTCCCCGCTCCAGGAGCCAGCCCTGCTTCCAGCCCGGCCGGCACTGCCAGGGGCACCGTGTCCATAAAAACCCTGCGTTTGTCTTGGAGCCGGGAGGCTCCTCGGGTTCAGCTCGGCTGGAACACAATGTTCAAGACAATGCTGTGGGATCCAGCTGGAGCTTCAGCGTTAGTGCAGCGTCAGCCAGATGGAAATGAGGTGGAGAGGGCTGCGCAGCGCTGGGGGATGGGGAATCCCTTCCCTTTCCAGGGAGGGGGGAACAATAGTGACTCTGAAATCCATATTCACATGGATCTGCAGGGTTCAGCGCTGGCAGCCAGCTCGTGCCAGCGAGATGTCACTTGTGCTTTGTGTGGGATTGAGGAAACAGGGCAGGGATGGCGCGGGGAGAGCCTGTGCCACTGCACCGGGGCTGGATGGACACACAGAGCCAGGGCAGCGTTTGCTCTTTGCCTCCCAGTGTCAGCAGCCCCCATGAGTTTGTGTGTGCAGCTGGACGTGCCTGGTGCTGACCTGCTTTTCAAAAAGCACCAGATGTACACATTGAAAATGGGCAATATTGAAAGGTACAAGCAACTCTTTCAAAACTTTTCATTTCTCGATGTACCACGCAGCTGGTAGGTGGAGATAGCCCAAATTTGTCCTTTCTGACACTTTTTATTTCTACTGGTGTAAATGGATGTACTAATGGATAGCTGAGCACAAAGCAAGGTCCATCAAGTTTTTCCTCCTTGATTTACAGTGTTGCTTTGTTCTTTGCAATGGCTGTGATGGGGTAAGGCATCATCTGTTTGGATGAAATGATAGTGAAACGAAGCTCCCATCTCCTATTTGTGCATGTCGATGGAGTTGAGGTTTTAGATCTCTCTTTGCACTTGATGCCAAAATTTGTCATGATGAAAGTAATTTCACATTAGTAGTTGCTTTGAAGAAAAATCTGTTCTGTTTCATCTCTCACTTGCCATACAAGATTGGAAATTGTGAACTCTACTGAGGCTCTGGAAATTCTGTGTGACTATGGAGAAACTGGGAGCATTGAGTTCATGTTTTCATGGAGAAGACAAGGTAACTTTTTACTACTCCCTGTTTCTCAGTCACATAGCCTTGTGCTGCTCTCCGTGGGGAAAGATAAAATTCAGCAACCTACTGTCCTTCATATCTTGCTTCAAATGAGCCAAAATCCATGGAGTTCACCTAAGGATGGTTGAAGGAGCTTGGCTTTCCATTGGAGCCATGGAAGTTCTCCACATGGTTTGTCTCTCCCTTTTCTAGCCATTGCCCATTTGAACTGAGCAAAAGCAGAACTAACTGAACGCAGATTAAAAGTGACAGTTCTGTTTTTACAGAAATAGAGTTTTAACAAGAAGGAATCTCTCCCTCTTTCATTGGTTCATTTTGCTCTTTCCTCTTCAAGGGTGGAGGTCAGCAGGTTCCAGTGAACTCTCACTTGAAAAGATTGAGAAATACCTCAGTCCATTCTGTAAGCAGGCTTGGTTCAGCAATGACTGAGCATCTCTGGAAGTGCCCTGGGGCTCTAAACCATGGTTCAGGGCCCTTCTGAGTAACATCAAGCTTTAATTTAACATCACAGAGCCTGGATGGCTGCAGTTGGGTGGGCAGTGGGGCAGCCTGGATTCTGGAAGGATGAGGAGCATCTTTGGGGTGCAAACATTTCGTTCATGTAATAAAGGGGACACTTCTAAAGTGAGAAGAAGAAGGAGGAGAGGAAGCTTAGAGGTGTTTCACTTATTGGCCTCAGTAGGCAAGAGGAGGCACATTCCCTCTCCTGGAATATTCCCAGGTTGTTCTCCAAGGGGCTGAAGACTTGCAGTATCAGAGTTGGCTGCAGTCATGTGTTGGATGCTGAACTGTTAATTAAATTATCCACAGCACAGGTCCCTGGCTAAAGCCTTTAAAAGTGTTCAGCACTCTTTGATCTGTGCCCGAGTATCTTCTGGGAGCAGCTTGCAATTACAGTCAGATCCTGATGAGAACTGTGGAGGCTCTGGAGCAGGGCAGTGTTAGTGGTAGTAAAAAGCCAGCAAAATTCAGTGATTTACTGGTGGCAGGTCAATGCTGGGAAAGCCCCTGCCCCTTCTTTAAAAGTCCCTTTGAAAGTTCTCCCAAACCTGCCGTTCCCAGGCTCTCATTCAGAATTCAGAGAATGAATTTGTCTCTCTCCTCCTCTCCTGCATGTTCCTGTGGTCCTGCAATCATGAGTTGTGTTGCTGTGCTCCATTTCCCCCTGCCTGTGGCTTCTGGGCTTTTGTGTGACTTCTTTAGAATTTCACAAGTACATCACAAGATGCTATTTTGGGTCTCTACGGGATAAAGAGTGTTTAAGATCTTCAGGATGCCCTTTGCCACTCCCCATTAAGACTGTGGAGATACTCAGAAAGCGAAATGAATAAACCAAAACTCTTGGTAAATCTTAGTTCAGCCTGTTCACTTTTACTTGCATAGATGAGTTCAAAAGGTGTTACTTTTTTCTTTTTTCTTTTTTTTTTTTACCCCTGGGTTTATTTTGATCCTGGCACACAGTTTTCCAAATGCCTGAGTCAGAGGCATATGCTTAATGAGGCACAGAACTGGAGCGTGTCCCTCAGCCCCTCCAACACTTCTTACACTCTGTCCTTGGGCAAAGGAGCTGGGCCCGGCAGGAACAAACACGCTGCAGGTATTTGTGTTCTGTCCGAGGGCTTCTCATCCCTCAGCTGAGGGATCCTGGGCTGTGTCTGAGCATCCACCGGGCTGTATTTTCTGTATTTTATCCAGGTGTAACCCCTCGGCTCTCTCACACAGAAGAGGCTTCACTTCTCCATCAGCCGCTCTCGGGGTCGGGGTGCCCGGTGTGTTTGGGTGTCGCTGTGGAAGGGCAGGGTCCCTGCCTGGCAGGTCCAGGGCACCGCGCTGGCCCCAGCGCTGCCTCCCTCCCTCCTGCGCCGCATTCCTGGCGCTCCCACTCCCGGCTTATGTAACTGTCTCCGGGGCTGCAGAGGTCACTCCAGGTGCCTGTTTTGATCCGCTGGTGTCTCCTCTCCTCTCTAATGCTGTCTGGAAGGATTTGTTCGAGGCTTTTTTCAGCAGGAGAGGCCGGCCGTGCTCTTTGGCACATGCACAGGGAGCTGCTGCGCTGGGATTTAAGGGCAAATGGAAGCCGGGGCTGTGGCGGGAGGCGATTAGGAGCACAATCCTTTCACAGCGCTCTGCTTTTGCATTTAAAGAGACCTGTGTGTGCTCAGCGTTCAGATGGCTGCCCCAGTGACATCCCAGCCTGTCGGGACCCAGTTACAGCAACACCTCCAGCAGCGCTCTGCCTTCCCTGCTCGCTTTGCTGGAGACTGCTGGAACATTTACATATGTTAAACAGCCATTGTGTGACCCTGTGACAAAGAGTTTTATTTTATCCGCTCCTTCGAGGAGTAAACCGAGATAGAGAACACCCCGTGGCTTGTCTGTGGCCACACAAGAAGTTTCCTGGTGGACCTGCAATTAGAACCCTCCGGTCCAGGCTCTGCTGTGTCCTGATGACCTGATGAGCTTTTCCTCCTGGCACGAAGCCTTTGCCTCCAGTGCGATGTTCCGACCTCCCCGTTGTGTCTCCAGAGCTGGATAAAAGCTGGGTGTCACAATTCCGGCCGTGTGGTCCATGAGGAGGATGCCCTGCCAGCTCCCAGGGATCCCATGTAGGCTGGGATTAACTGGGGGGACACTGGGAGCTGCCCGTCGGCAGAAAATCCGTGTGCTGCCTTTGGCCTGGTGAGCTCTTGGAAACACTTCTTGTTGCCCTTTGTACACAGAAAGAAACTAAGCGGGATCCTGTTTGGTAACATGGTGCCTCTTTGAAGAAGTAGAAAATCCAGAAACCAACCTCAGTGCTGGGGAGATGAAAGTTTGGATGAATGTCAAAACGCCCTGAGCTGAATTCAAAGTAGAGTTTCTGACGAGTGTAAATAAGGGGGGGGGGATTGCACAGCCCCAGATTGACACATCTCAGTGTCCTTCCCATAATGTGCTGCCTTGTAAAATGGAAATCGTCTTCAGCTCTGGTTTTCCCCTAAACTGTATCCCACTTTCTTGTGGGAAAAGTATCTGGATGGCAGTGCACGTTAGGAGAGCTTTCTGCAGAAACAAACTGTCCAAACCAGCATTTAATTCTATGAAAGGTGCTGCTGGGATGTTCCTGTATAGAGAAGATGCTAAAGGAGATACTTAACTATTGACCTAAACCCCTTAATGGTAACAAGAATTGACTGTAAATAAACTCAAACTTTACGTATCTTGCTTTATGGTGAGCCTTGAATTCATGTCCCTTTCCTCTGGTTCAGCTGTACATAGTTGGACTGGCTCATGTCCCTTCTGGGTTAGGCTGATTTCGGGATGATTTGTCCTTTTGCTAAAGAAAAATAAGGGTTATATGGGTAAATTCCTAATTTTTTAAGACTTCCAGTTGTATTCAGGCGCCACTATAAAAGATATCCACATTCCACATTCCCCTTTCTCAAAATGTTTCCCAGCCCTATGTTAATTAATAAAAAGACCCCTCTTTTTTTCCTGGTGTTAACTCATTTATAGGCGAAGTGCATGTTAAATTCAGTAAATAACTTCCTGCATTTTTGTAAGTATTTTAAGAGTATCAGCCTCTCTGGCAGTGTTGGAGGGATTCATGTGGTCTGTATTTAGTGTTGGGATGTGAGTTACATGCATGCAGTAAAGAAGAGGGGTGGATCAGCCCTTCTGCTGACCAGATGTTACATAAAAGAAAAACAGAATATAAAAATCCCGAACCAAAATTGGCAGGAAAAAAAAGGTGTACAAAGAATTTACTTCTCAATTTGGTGTAGGTTTTACAACAAATAGCAAGGGAACTCGGTATAGCCAAAATGTCTCCTTTGTCATAGGAGTGAGTAAGGAAAACTCCATCATGGGAACAGAATTAGAAACCCTTGGAAGTAGGCAAAGGGGAAGAGCCAACAAGGATGAAGCTGAATTTCCCAAGGAAATTCTCCCTTTCAGAACAATCTGTACTTCTAAAATCAGAAATGAAGTAAATTCATCCCCAAGTGGGACAATTGGGAAACTGTGTTCGTATTTTTTGGTTCTGTCTATTATGGAACATTGGACTACATTGGCCACTCTGTTCATTACTTTTTGGAACCTCATTAGTGAGTTATTTACAGTTTTAATTCTGTTGTATCAAACTTAGAGAAGCGTGATTGAAGTTGTCTGATGTAACGTACACTGTGCACCTCTGTGGGTTTGGTTTTGTTCTGTGATGGGTTACCTGAGGATCCCTGCAAGCATTTGGGCTTGTTATTTAGCAGGAGTCAGATCAGGATCACAGGGAAAAGAAAAATAATGAGCATTCTTCTGGGTTTGTGTCTTTTTAGAAAATTTTATCAGAGCAGGATGAATCCATACAAGAAAAATAACACTTAGGTGGTGATTGAGCCTGAACAATCTACATGTAAATAAGGAATTCTCCCTAAAACAGCCTGAAGTTTTAATTTTGTGTGTATGACTGTGGCTTCCTCCACACTGGTGATTCTGTGCTGCTGTGGTGAGATCTTGTTCTGAACCACACTAAAGACAACACCTAAGGGAGAAGAGGGAGCAATAAAATCCAACTGAAGTATGTGAGAGGAGAATCAATCCCCTAATTAAATCTAGGTGATAAAAATTAAGATATCTTCTGAGTTCCTGCCTGTGCATATTCTGGTAAAGTTCAGCAGAAGTTAAAGTTGTGTGTAATTGAGAAGCACAGAGTTGAGGCTTTCTCTGGGTTTGAAAGGCTGAATTCTTTTCTTTTTCACTTTCTTTCTTTCTTCCTCCCCCTTCTCTGCTCATTAAAAAGGTGCTATTTGTGGTCATTAGGAGGCACCCAGAGCAATTAGGTCCAAGTGACCTTCGTGATAGCTATTCAAGACAGAAGCTGAAGCTGGATTGTATTGTAAACAACCCCAGAAAGGGGGTCACACTAAACTTTATGGCTTGTTGGTATGTCGGGGGGAGATTAGAGGATGATGCAGTCACCATCCCTGTAAATCTTATTTATCGCTGATGTGGGGGAGGATGCCATATCTGAGGGGAATCCTAGGACAGTGAGGTTGTGAACTTTGGGGTTTTATCAGTTCAAATGGCAGAGGGAGGAATGGGAGAAGGAGGGAATGAAAACAGAATAAAGCCAAGCGACTCAGCTCTGAGGGTGAGCTGCTTGAGGACTGGAGTTAGAGCAAAAAAAGTGCTTTATCAACTGTGGTGTGTGAGAGTGAGCATTCTGCTCAGCCCACCTCAGTGCCCTGACTTGGAAAGTGGACAGCAGTGGACAAATGAAGGAAAGAGGCTGGGCTGAGCATGCAGAGATGCTTTTCCCAGTATATATTCCCACCAGTCATGGGCGGCTTAAGCGCTTCCTGAGTTGGGAAGTTTGTGTTTTAAGAGCCTTAAGGGACTTCCTTTGAAACTTTCTTATTTGAGAGCTGACTTTGTTAGCTCTCCATTTTACCAGCGTTGTCTCCAGTGAAAAGCTAATTCTGTTTTGAGTACTGGAAAAGTGAAGTTACAGCCAAGCAGTCCCTGGCATTTGACCTGCCCTGTCGTGGGCTGAGTGGGATCAGCAGGTGGGTGTGCACACTCCAGGCTGCCAGAATGGGATCCTGAAATGTGTTTGCTTCCATGGCCCTGCTGGCATTTGCAGTGGGACAGCAGAGAGCCCACCTGCTGCAGTGCACATTAACTGGGGACAGGAGTGCCTTTAGCTCCATAATCCTCTGGGAAGAACCTCTGGGAAGAACCTTTGGCGTCCAGGTTTTTTTAGCAATAGTAATCTTTGCAGCTGAATGTACTGAAAGAAACTGGTTTACACCAGCCCCTTAAAGCACAAGCAGCATGTGACACTGCTGAGGTGAGGGAATGGCCAGAGAAACATGGTTGGGGTGTATCAATAACCACATTTGTTAACATGGAGTCATGGGTGGATCCACTGCCTCCCCAGTGGCAATTCCTACTTCTTTGGAAGATGAATCCATGAGTTTTTTGGGGGTTTTGGTGTGAGGTTTTCTGGTTTACTTGGTGTCCACTTGGGAGAGATGAAAAGGATCTTTGTAGTTTATTCACAAGTTGGATGGTTATGGTGATGGGGTAGAGCAAGATGGAAAAAAAGGATTCAGGGGGAAGAATCTGGACAGTTAAAGCCAAACAGGAGAGAGTTGCCTGCAATTGAAGTAGAAATGAGAAATGTGTTCCCTCCCTGCTCTGGGCTCTGTGGTGTTGCTCAGTCTTGGCCCAAGCAGGGGATGTTGGAAACCAGAGCTTGTCCATGTGGGGAAACTGAGGGCAGTGGGAAGAAAAATAAGAGGTCAGTCTTCCACAGCATCTCCTTGCCTGGGATTCTGGTCTGTAATAAAAGCTGACTGTATTCCATAGTTCTGCTGTGGAAGCTCCCTGGGCACTATGGCATAAAATGCCTTTTACTTGGAGTAGTGTATCCACATGGGCCAGTCTGGATTTTTTTGTGTGTGTGTCCACAAGCCAGTATCTTTAAAATTGCATTTTTATGTGATTGTGTTCACTCACTGCAGTTGTGAAATGCTCATCCCTGAGACCATCTCTACCCCTTGTGCACAGGTTTAAATCTGATCTCGGGGCAAGGAGCTCATCTGGTGCTCCCCTCCTGGGCTGGCTGTGTACTTTTGGTGGAGTGTGATGTTTTACGAACGGCTGACCTGCTGCTGGCTCTAAATCCGGGTGTGAATTCCTTACACAGAATTGGGAACAACGTTGGTACAAATGGGGTCGGCTTCTTTTAGGTTCGGAGGTCTCCGTGTGGGATGGGGAGGGAAAGGCTCGGCCCCTTCCAGTTTTATGTGGGGTCAGGCAGTCACGGGGATGAAGAAGGCTCTCAGTAGAGTCCACCATCTGGCAATCATAAAACAAGTAATCAACATTTTTTCTGAGGAGGATGGTGAGGAAACAAGCTGCAGACGATTGTCGTGAGATGCCGGCCCTGCACAGACACCTTTATGGCTCTTCTCTCTTCTGGTTGGGTGTCTGCGCTGCAGGTCAAAAGTTCAGCCTGTCCTCTCCCCCTTCTTTTTTCTTCCAAAGATGGGAATTAGGCAGCGGACTGGAATGCCGAGAGACTGTAAAATGGCCTGTCCTCAGCCCCTCCTTCGCCTTTCTCCGTGGGCTCGGGGCTGAGGAGGCTGGGGCAGCACAGGCTCACAGTGCTGGGGAGGGCTGGGGTCAAACTCAGCCTCAGCTGTGTCAGGGAATACAGGAATTAAACACAGCCTCAGCTGTGTCAGGGAATACAGGAATTAAACACAGCCTCAGCTCTGTCAGGGAATACAGGAATTAAAC
>VZTB01001845.1:202368-266540 GCA_013397245.1 Thryothorus ludovicianus
AATTAAACATGGTTTCAACTGTGTCAGGGAATACAGGAATTAAACACAACCTCAACTTTTTCAGGGAATGCAAGAATCAAACTCAGCCTCAACTTTTTCAGGGAATACAGGAATCAAACACAACCTCATCTTTGCCAGGCTGTGCTCAGATGCAGAGGGCAGGCAGCTCCCAAACAATGAGCTGGCAAGGGCAGGCCGGCTGGTTACTCTTTTTCTTTTTTCTTTTTTTTTTTTTTTAAATTTTTTTTTTTCCTGAACACATTTAGTAGCTTTTAAAAGTTGTTGTGCTGCAGCAGCCGACCTTGGAGGAAAACACAAAGGTGAAGATTTTGGGGTGTGCTGTTCAGAACAATGCATGAAGTCTTTCTGAGAGATGAGGTGCTGCCTGTGGAGCAGTTCTGGGCAGTGCTGACACAGGAGCACATGACATTAAGGGGGTGAACATGTCAGTGATTCAGCAGATCTGATACTTCTCTGAATTACAACAAAGGAAAGTAAAACTTGGAATAACTATATAAGGCTTTCTCTTCTGCTGACTTGTGTACGGTGACAGCCCCTCCCACTGAGCTCCGGGGCCATCCCTCTCTGCCAGGGTGAAAGTTCCAGTGCCCAGATGTGACAGGAGTAACATCTGACAGACGCACTCTGTGCATTACCCAAATGCCACGGTGGTTCCGTGCTGAAAACAAAGAGCAGGAGGCACTGCAGGGCAGGCAGCTCCATCCATGGCAGGGCAGGAGGGGGCTCAAGGTGTTCAAACTACAACAACACAAGTCAGAGTGCAAGAATAAAATACAGGGAAGGTTCACCTGTGAACATGGAATGTTTTTAAAGTGATGGGCGATGAAAGACCCATCTCTTTTTTTCTAAAAGAAGAGAACCTGATTAATTTCTATTTCTGAATAATAAAGAGCATTTTAAACCAGCCATACCTGGTTAATATGAATCATTCTATAAACTGTTTTTTCCTCCCACACAGCACAGAACCTCCAGATTAACAAATATGCTGGAATGCAGGAGGCACATCTGGTCTGCATTACTGTGGACCCGGCTGTAATCACATGAGAAAGCTACCTTGGGTTTTTATGTAGAAATGTTTGTATTATACAAACCCCTGTTGCCAAGCAATTTTTATTAAAACAGCCAGTTTATGCTCAATGTAGTGTCCTGCTGAGGAGCTCGGAATGCCATGAAAATCTACTCACAGCTTCACTCCCAGTGCTCGAGTTCCAGGGGCTGAGCGTCACCACAGGAGGAGGTGATGGCTGGGGTGGCTGAGCTTTGTCTGAACCAACAATTCCCCTTTGGAATCTCCAAATCAGTTGTTGCTGCCATCCTGACAGCCGTGCTTTGTCACAGTCACAGTGGATTGCTGAGGAAGCTGGAGTTGCAGCCACCATTTTGCCTGGTTTATAATGACATGGAAATTAAAATATCACTACCTAGGCTAAGCCAGTACTCCAGGTGGGCCTGGATTCCAAAAGTGGGGAATTAAACCAAAACGTATTGTAGCCAAGGGGAGCATGGCAGGGTTAGTTTTGAGGGCCGGAGGGTTTCTAATGATGCATGGAAGATTAGAAATGCTTACTTTGAAATCCCAATTCTCAGGACATAATTTTAGAAGTTGCTTAGGATAATTCTCCTAGGGACTTAAAATGATTAAGATTTACCATGTGCTTTAAAGATGCTTCACATTAGAATACTGATCTGACCTGACTAGCAATGCTTCCCAGAACTTGAGTCTAAAAGTGTGACTGTAAATCCAGAAGTTTGGCTGAGTGAAATTTAGGTAAATAAGTATCTGTGAAACTTCTCACTCTCAAGGTGTGTTCATCTAGACTTACTGGGGATGTATCTAGTAGTAGAAAGCTGGAAATAAATACTACAAAATTATTTTTCTCTTATCCTGCAAGAGTCAGAACAGCTGGTACTTGTGGTAGATTAGGAAAACTTCCCCAGCATTTTTCAAGATCTCACTCTCCTGACTTAAGAATTTTATTTTTTTTTTGCCTTTCCAGCTCAGAGTGTGCTTCAGAAATGGTTAAAACACAGTAAACCTGAACGAGTGGCACTAAAGGTCATGAGACAGGAAGGGGAAGGAGGAGGTTTTTTTGGTTGTGTCAGTCACAACTGTCTGCAGGAAACCACAGAAACCTGCCCCAGTCTGGGGGACGTCCAGTCACAACACACATCGTTGGCCAAGTGGTTCCTTCCTGTCCTGCAATTCTGCATCTCCTCCAACAGGGAACTTTTCTTCTCTTCCCCAGCCCGTCCACGGGCAGAGCTGGGGGCTCTCACAGAGTGTCTGCAAGTTTATATCCTGCCCTGGCAGAGATTGTCTTGCTTTATTTTGGTTTAAAATGCTGTTGCTGAGCAAGCAAAGGCTGGTGGATAGAGGGGCTGCAGGTGCCTCTTTCCCTTCCAGTGCCCTTTCCTGCATTCCACAGCAGGGACATGGCTCTTCCTGTCCACACCAGCTAGGAATTCCTTCTTTCACATAAATGTGACAATCCTCCATGGTTTTTGCCTCCACAAAGTAGTGAGCAGTCTGTAGAATCGGGCCCTAAGATTTTACACATCTGGGATCCACTACATGCTGTGTCCACATGGAAAATCTGCATAATATTTAACCTTAATGGGTGAATTTAAACTCCTGCAGCTAAGTCAGTGCAGCTGTACTTGGAATGTGTGCAAACAGATCTGATAAGAATGGTCTTTTTGTTTAGGTTTGTCAGTTAGGCACATCTTAATTTTTAAGTACAACACACAAAAAAATCCGGGTCTGTTGCTGTTGACACCAGTTTAGTTTGAAACGGGTGCAGCTTTTCAGTGTAGGAATGATGTTGGTGTTCCTTTCCTCATGAACAGTTTAATTGCTCTCCTTTAAAGAGAAGTTTAAATCTCCAAGGGAGTGTGTGCCAGACTCCTGACACGCATGACAATTGAACTGTGTCTTTTCCTGCCTGCTATTTAACAACACTATTGGCATATAAAATCACTTAAATTGAATGACTTGGCCTAGCTGAAAGTGGTGTTAGGTGCAGAAATAAAACTAAGGTAATGAAGTTGCGTTGTTAGCATAAAACTAAATTTTGCCTTGATACTCTTACTACAGTGATCATATAAAAAAACCCCAAACCACCATGCCTGTCCTGTAGCAGGACTTGTACAGTTTATTAAATCCATATACAGTCATGCAGTGAGGTGCCACTTCCCTTATTTATACTGAACATGCTCATTATATTTAATTTTTTAGTGCAGGAGCCCTGTTAGAGCTATAGATGTACCACCTTTTTTGAACACATTTTCTTGGCACAAATTGGTGTGTTTTGTTGGTCTGTCACATCAAGCAATATCCTTGTCAGTGCCAACTAATTGCTATCAATCAACCGCCGAGCATGAAAGGCTGGTCTGAACGTTTATTAAAGCACGTTAAAAAGCACAGGACACACGATTCCCCCTCAGATGGGAGGCTGGGAGGGTGGTTCTGTAGGAAACAGGCTGACACATCCCTGTTGTGCGTGGAGGGTGGGTAGATGGAGCAGGCGTGAGTGATTTATGTCAGGATTTAGTGCCTGTCGCTCGGGAGCGAGTGTGAAAGTGGTCAGGAGGAAAAAATTCCTGCCCGATTGCTGCAGGGAGCATCAGGGAGCATCAGGGAGCATCTGCCTGCTGCTGCTGGGGGCTGCAGGGCAGCCAGGGGTGCAGGTGATGCTGCACAGAGCAGTGCTGGAGAACCCAGCAGCCTCCACTCGGGGAATTCAGGCCGTAATTGACTCGAGTCTGAATCTCTCCCTCTTAATTCATCCGTTTGTTTCAGTGTGTGCTGCCTCTCGGATTGTCTTGGCACCCAAGCTGACGTTTAAATTGTGTATAATTTATTAAGATAGCAGTGGTCTGTGGCCTGGTTGTCCAGAGCTGTTGTTTTTCCTGCCTCCCTTGTTCCTGCTCCAGACCTGGGATCCCTCCAAGGCTTTGCAAGGGAGGAGCAGCTCCCAGGTGTCCTTCCCCTGGAGCAGCCGTGTCCAGCAGCTCCGTGTGGATCCAAGGCCCAAAAGGTCAGGGCTCTTGTGTGTGTGAGTGTTTATTACCTTCCCTGGGCTCCTCAGGAGTCCCATTTCATGACCATCATCACTCCTGGCCAGGGCACCAGGCAGGTCAGGGCTGTTGTCTCTTTTTTTATGGCCTCTGATGTTTTTTTAGGGGAAGCAGTCATTCCTTCTCTTTCTCACCAGCTCAACTCAAAAGTTCTAGAAATAATGTTGGCTATCAAGGTTCAAAACGTTTTTATTCTTTAAGAGAAGCTGAGTGTTCACCTTCATTTTAAAACAAGACATAAACTTCAAAACCCAAAGCAATTGCAAGACTTCACAGCTGTCTGGAATAACAGCCTGAGTGCAGGAGAACGAGCAGGCTTGGAAATAAGGGAGAAACAGCTGTGCCTCATTTTGGCCTCTCTTTCCTAACAGCAGGAACCCTTTTCCCAGTGAAGCACTTGGAGACTGCAGTTTACTGGTGCCCAGTACACTCATAAACCATTTTGAGGGCCCTTAGGATTTTTTTTTTTTTTCCCCCCCTCAAAATGTGAAACATAATTCTGGAAAATGTGACTTGCTATGACAGGAGGCACAAAGAAGAAAAATTACACCTAAATTTTGAGAAGAAGGGAACAGGTTTGGGGAGAAGGAGGAAGAATCACACTCCCCCTCCCCCTTTTTTTAATCTGACTGTGGTGAATGGTGGAGTTGGGTAAGTAACACATATTTTGTGTCTTTTATTTAAATTGTGATGATGGCTTTGGAAGAATTTTCCCAGGTGAATATCTTGCTTTCTGACTGGAAGATGTGTTTTGTTCCTACAGTTCTATTCTGGAATTTTTGTTACCTGTCTTCTCTTGTTTCACAAGAGATTCCTTGTGCTTTGGGAACTTTTTATGTAGTAGTTTAGTTTCCCCCCCTCCCCTTATTTATTTAAAATAAGGAAACAAAAAAAAAACCTGGATGAATTATCATTAAAGCACTTGAACACCAGAGCAATTTATTACTCCTTCTTGTTAGAAGTCATTTTTCTTACAGTTCATATGCATTGTCATTCAATTACATTTTAATTTCCTTGTGAATGGTATAGGAAAATATTTTCCAAGTGGATTTCTCGAGAGCTTTGCTGATAACAGGCAGTAATGGGGCATTTTTCTGCAAAAGCACAGCAGAGCTGCTGTTCTGTATCACAGAATTTGAATGTATCTTTGGAGAAATATCCACGAGCACTGATTGCTCTGCCCAGGTGGATTGTTAGAGAAGTGCATGTTCCCCAACTGCAGATCAGCTTTCATCATTCACTGGGATCTTTCCTAATCCATCTCAGGCACCTTTGGAGAAAACCCCGGAGAAGCCTGCAGGAGACCTGGGCTTTTGCTGGGGCAGCCTAAGTAACAGAACACAGACAAAATATAGAAACAGGGCTTTAAATTTCATGTGCTGCTTTACAAACAGGCTAAGGTTTCAGGATAGGGTTGTTTTATTTTGGTTTTGTTCTTTAAAATTAAGCAATACAAGGCCCAAAAAGAAACATTTGCTCATCAAAAACGAAGGCTATGAAGAGGTAAAAAAATGGAGATGTGTTTAATTAAGATAAGGATCTCCACAGGAAAAGGAGAGGGATTATAATGCACTTAAAGTCTTAATTTTTGTCTTCTCGTACTTGCAGGGGAGCCTTGTCTTGCCTGGAATTGGGTTTTGGGGTTTGAGGCTGGGCTTTGCAGATGGTGTGGGTGAGTTTGGAAAGCAGTGCCAGGAGAGGCTCGGGCTGTGCCACTCCAGGGTCACTGTCCCGTGTCTGGGTTTTTGGAACCCATTTCCTTCAGGCTTTGGGGCATTGCTGGGGTCTGCCAGGTGAAGCTTTGTTTGCTGCAGGCTTCAATTTAATTTTTTACGACATTAATTCAGTATTTGAAATACAAGTTTTCCCCTTTCCCCCCCCAGTTAAAATAAGATCAACCTAAATTTTGTCAGCTCTCGATTTCCCTCCTGGAGCCTGAGCTAGAACTTCCCAATTGAAGCCTGGTGGTGTTTCAGTGCAAAGACTTGTTCACAATCAAAGTTCAGCATCTTGGCTGCTATTGAACTTTTCCCTTTTTGTCACAAATTATTGAAAGTGAGGAAGTAAGTATTTGTTTTTGGTTGTCCAAACCAAAACCACCTCAAAAGGGTTCAGGTTCTGGGAAGCAGCGAGGCTTGTGTTGGTTTGTAGGTTTGTCATAGAGTGTTCCACAAAGTGTTATTCAATCACTACCTGTATTTTTAGTCACAGTTTATTTGTGTTGTGGTAGAAATTGGAGGTAGTAAAAACACAATAGATGTTCCCACTGCTGGGAAGTTCAGAGAAAAACTCACTGGATGCAGTGGAAAAGTGGAGGGAGAAAACCAAACTCCCCCCATGTGCATGGGTAGATGTGTCCTAAAACCAACCCCAAATCCTTGCCAGATTCCATTGGCTTGGTTCTCAGGCCAGAGCAATTTCTGATCTGCAAAAAGCAGGAATACCATTGTGTCCCAGGAAATAATGATCCTGCAACATTTACATCACACCAAATCTGCCTGTCACTGTTTGAATTGTGCTGCAGATCTGATTCCCAGCTGCACTTCCAGAGGGGATCTCAACAAGGCAGGGTCACAGGGAGGTGTCCCTGTTGGCTGTGGGGCTGCTTACAAGATTATTTGCTTTTTTTTTTTTTTTTTGGGGGTATGCAGTGACAAGAGCCTGGTCTGTATTTGTACACAACTTGAAAGCAGAATGATTTGCATTCGATGGCACAGACACAAAAACGGACATATGGATTGTTTTTGAAGGAAGTGAAAGTTGTTTTGTTTCTGCAAACTGGAGCAGTTAAAAATACATTGTCAAAAAAATTCCTAAACCCACTTTTCCTTCAGGCAGTTCAGCGAGAGCTTGTTTAGGGGTTAATATTGCAGGCTTGAGTGACTTGAAGTTGTAAGAACCCTTGGAATGTGTAAAGAGGGGAAGGATTCCGTAGATAAGGCTGAACTCTGAACTCGGGGCACAATCCAGTTTTTTTTTACAGTTAATCTCCCCCCATAAAAGCAGCATCAGCTGTCAGACCGAGCCAGGACACCACTCCTCCTCTTGAGCTTGTCCAAATAAAGAAAGTAGGCTATCACACCTGAGAGGAGGGCAGGGAAGGTGGATTCTGTGATTCCTGAGCTTTGAAGCACGCAGAGCAGTAGTGGAAAAAGAAGGAAAAGAGGAAGTGTTGATCTGAGGTGGTTCAGTCCCGTGGAAACAGAGTCCTCTTGCAGGGCAGTGGGTTTTTGTGGGTTCTTTTGGGATTTTTAAATATTAAGCCCATTGCTCTGGCAGCCCGTGACCCCCCCAAGCCCATTTCCATTCCTGGGTGTCATTGGGAGCTCTCAGGGGCTGTGAAAGCAGCAAATTCGGAGTAACCTGTTTGTGTGCAAGCAGGGAAGAGGGGAGGAGAGACACCCACTGCAGCTGTGGGTGTTTCAGTTTCAAAATGGAAAAAATCTGACATAAACATGACTCCAAGTCCAGTATTTTATCAGTAGAGGCCTGTTATTTAGTTTGTATCTTGAAGTCCTTTCCTTTTTGGGATTGTTGTGGTTCCCTCCTCGTTTCACCCTCAAAGGAATTCCGAGGAAGTTGCCCATGCAGGAAAACATGGGAGTGAGTAGGTTTTTGTGAGTCTTATTTTCTTACTTTGGTTCTGTGGCAGTCAGTCTTGTCCATGTGTTTAATCTTAAGTATTTTATGTGAGGGTCAAACCTCTTTGAGTCGATTCTAGAGCACACAAAAATAGTTTGTGATTATGAACAGAAATAGGATGAGATTATTGTTGGATCATACCTGCATCTTGATGATAATGGTCAGCTTGGGGGTATTTGAAATGTGGACTTAACAGCTGTTGAAAAATCTGCAAGGGGAAAAAAAAAAAGTACATAAACTTTAAATCCAGGAATTTGCATTCTTTGCCAAAAGCTGATTGTGAATTTGCATCAACTGCCCAAGTAATGACTGGGCAGCTGGTGACAATTAGAGCTCTTTATCTTGATTTTAGCACCTGATGTGCATTGACCTTCTCTCTTGCTCCTCCAGAAATGAAGGGATGTGAAATCATAATTTCCAAAAATTTTAAACCAATCCCACAGGCAGAACAAAACTCATATTTGGTCATTTTACCTGGAGCAACAATTTGTGACCTTACTAAAACCAGGAGGTTGCTGTGTCATTCTGACCCTCATTTCCTCAATATCTTCCCTTTTCCCATCGTTCCAGCTGATTTTCTGACCTAGGACATGATTAATTTTCTTACAGTCAGAGTGTGTGGGGGTATTAAGAACTGGGCACGGGTGTGAAGGTCGGGCAGTTGGTTTCTAATTTGGATTGCTGCTGAGTGATGGGCTCAAAATCCTTGTCTCTGTTAACCTGCCTGCAAAAATGGAGATAATGCTGCTTATAGACTCATGTGAAGCACTTAGAGGGTTATCTTTTTTGATAGGCTGCTTGTTAGGGAAGGATAAAATGGCTTGAGAGCTTGTGCCAAAACTAGACTGCACTGAACATTTGGAGAAATTGATTTTAATTTAAATTTTCACTCTCGCTGCTGGTGGAAGCCAGAAGGGAAGGAGCACTTCAAAAAGCAAGTCTCACTGGCTTTTTTTTTTTTCTTTTTGGGCTCTTTTTGGAAGGCAGGAGTGCAGCAGTTCCCACAGAAGAGGTGCAACCCGTGTTTTTAATGACTGAGGCTGGGGGATCAGTGATGAGGCTGACTTCTTATTTAAACTGACTTTCAAACCCAGCTCCTTGTGCTGAAGAACACAATCCTGTGAGGTGCAAAAAAATGCTCTGTACTGCCATTCCTTTCAATGTGAGCACAGGCTCTTGCTTAGGAGGCTCCTAAGGAAAGTCTTGGACCTTTGAAATAGAGACAATACCAGAAAAAAAACCCCAAATGTTCCCTCTAAAGTGTGGAGGGCAGGGATGGCAAAGCCTCGCTGCTGTCAGCTGGAAAATTCATTATTAAGAAATCAGTATTAGGAGTGCCAGCTTCTTTCAGTGCCAGACTTGGTGGTGGTGTCAAGGATTCCCTGTTCCCACTAGAAATTCAATATTTGAGAGAAGCCTCCTGGAATTGCAATTCCCGTGTCCCACTGGGATTGCTGGTGGGGCCAGCGTGTTCCAGGAGGCTCTTTGGTTTTTCCTGTGCCCTTTGGAGCTCCCGCAGCCTCCCGGGCTTGGAGAGGGGCACAGCCCAGGTGAGGGAGTGTCAGCTTGGCTGGCCCTTATCACCTGCCACCACTTCTTCAAAGGTTGCTCAAGGTTTAAAGTTCTGGGTTTGAGTAATCGGCCCAGGAGGACCTCACAGAGGGAAACAAAGGCTGAATACAGAGCTGTAAATGCTGTCACCAAGGAAGTGACTGGGTTTGTCTGAATTTACAACCTTCTGAGGGAACCCAAAATGCTCTGCTTACATTCTGCCTTTGAAAGAAAAGTGTCCTCTTGGCTATATTTTTCAGCCCAGTTTCTGTCCCCTCCCCCCATATTTTTTTAAGCCACCATTTTCTTCCTATGCTTGTTCTCTAAGGGTTTTTTTTTTTGTCATTATATCATGTTTCTCGGTGGAGATGCTTTTTTTTCTTAAAAAAAAAAAAAAAAAAAAAAAACAGCCTCTCATCAGAGGAATGTGCAAGCAGAGTACATTTAAGAGCCACATTCTGTGCTGCCATGGCAACCAGAGTTTTAAAAATGATACCGTCGGTGTTCCAAAATGATGCAACCTACAATGAACATCAGGAATAATTAAGAAAAGTCGTGTGTGCTCTATGCACAGGAGAAGAAATGATGAGGGGACCATTTCTCTATTGAATTTTTCCCCCTCCAAGTGACGTGTTCTGCTGTTTGGGGTGGGTTTTTGCACCAGCAGTACTCTCACAGGGTCACTGGCAGGTTTGTGAGGGACCTCCTCGTTTTTTTCCTGAGGGGTTTTCTAAGGTTTTCCCCTGCTGAATCCTTTTGTTTATTTATTTATTTCAATAGCTGCAGAGCTGGGGTGTAGCTCTGGGATGGAGGTCCTGCCCCAATGGCCCGTGTTTGCCTTTTTCCAACCCTTGCTGGCATCCACAGCCAGGAATTCTTGTCACAACATACAGGCTGTGGCATAATATAAAAGCTCTGCATTTATTATTGTCCCTTTTTAAGCTTCCTTTCCATCTTTCATTTGACTGCCAGCACTGGAGAGGGAGCAGTAAAACCTGGAAGTCCCAGGGGTGGATGCTGCTGCGTGGAGGAGTCAGGAGGGCTTGCAAATGGCAAAGGTCACAGGTTAAACCCCTTCACAGAAGTCTGAACTTGTTAATGAAATGACTGGGATTTTTAGCTGGGTCAGGAAAGGGAGGAGATTGGGGAGGAATAGCAGCCCCAGCTTTTGGGAAGTCTCGTGAAGCTTAATTGTGAATATTGCTGCTAATCTCATGAACTGGATACCTTCTCCTGCCTCTTTTTTTTTTTTTTTTTTTTCAAACCAAAAATTAGCTTTTTTCCAAATAAACTGTTTAGTGTATTTAGGAGAACAAGACTGAATCCTGCTGTTTGCCAGACATCTAAGTAGAAATTATGTCTGCTAATTAAATTACTACAATCCAAATAGCCATGCAAGTTCCTAAAGGGATTGCTTTGCTGAGGGAACTCAGTGCATTTCCAGCTGGAGGAGAAACAATTCTTTAGTGGACGTGGAAGGTTCTGCTCTTTTGCTGGTTCCTCAAATCTTCATTACGAGCCAAACAAAGTATTTCAGACATAGGTTTGTGCATGAAGGTAGTGTAAAACACTAAAATTACTTCTGAATTCCATTTCCTGAAAAGCTGTTAAGTTTCTTTCCTTTCCCTGCTCTGCACGTGTCTGTTTTTTGTGCCCTAACACACAGGTTCTGTATCCCTTCAAGGTTGTTTCACGAGAACCTTAAACAACGATAATAAAAGCAAAAACCCAAAGCAACACCCGGAGCCGGCAGGAGTGAATGGTCCGAGGGCAGCTCACTCCCATCTGTTCCAGCCGGGTGACATTGCACATCCCAGCGGTGTCACTGCCACCCACAGCTGCACCTCCACACCCCCACGCTCCCTTCCCTCCTGCCACATCCCCGCCCGCAGAGCAGAGAAACTCTCCTGTGCTAACGTGGGGTTTCTCCTTGGTAATTGTTCGGGGTGAATCTGTAAAAGAACACGGAGTTCATGCCCCAACCACTTCCCTAGAGTCTGGTATTATAAAAATCTGATTTCTTTCCTCTTTTGCTGACGAGACAGATTGAAAGTGTGTTTTACGGGCACACCCTTTCAGGTTTCTCTATCTCCTCTCTTGCATTAATTTTTAATCACTTCCTCCAGTTGACATGCAACAACGCCTCTGAGGACTGGCTGGATTTATTCTCAGGCAGGCACTGCTCAGCCTTTATCAAAAAAATCTAAGGTGACATGACCTTAAAAACTTCAGCGAACGGATTCTAATTTCAGACAGACTGGTGTGCCTTGGCTTCAGGGGAGCAACACGAGGCTCCCGGAGATGGGAATCACAAAAACACCCCTTGAATTGGAGAGCAAATTCAGGCTTTCCTGGGCTATCACGTGTGCCTGTTAGCAGAGGATTCCTTGTGCAATTATGGAATTATGGAAGTGCTGCCCAGTTTTTCAGGCAAGAGAGAAAGGTCCTGCTCGTTCATTAACCCCGTCGTTCTGAAGTTTCAAACTCGAGGAGGGAAGGGAATGCTTGGGGGGATGTGAATGTCTGTGATGGATACGTACTCAAAGGGTCTCTATGAAATACTCCAGAGATGATTAAAGATGCAGTTTCATTTCCCAGGTGATGTGCCAAATTCATTCCAGTTAACTAGAGAACCAGCACGGGGGGAGGGGGATTTTTATATTTAGTGTGAGTAACCTTTTCACAGTTGGAAAAGGAGCCAGCACTGCGTCTGTGGGATCCCAGCACCCGCTCATTCCGAGCTCCCAGGCACCGCGGGGGCACATCTTAGCGCCGGACCCTTGCCGTTCGTTCATGGGCTGAGAATTTGGGTCAGGAGCCCGAAAGGAGCTGCGGGTGGGTTCGGGTGGAGCCCCTGAACACCTGCACACACCTGCACACGCCGCAGTCCCGGCAGCAGCGGCTCTGCCCATGCAGGTGCTCCTTTAAAGCCACTGCTGAGGGTTGCCTGTCCTGGAGGCACGGGAGGAAGTCATGCGGTGCTGCTGAATGGATTTGCCTTGGACGCGGTCCCAGCCAGGGAAACTGTGTGACAATTTTAGGGCAAAGGTTCCCCTTGGGTGACATTCGACAGTATTTCAAATATCCCTTGTGCGTTCCCCGGCCCGGCCCTCCTCCGCTTCGAGACAAATCAGGCCGCGGAGAATTAATGAGCGGCTGGCTGGGGATGCCCCGCTCCTCCCGGGGTGACGGAGGGTGACAGAGGGTGACAAAGGGTGACAAAGGAGCGGCGGGCGCGGGGCGGGCTGGGCAGGCGGCTTTGCGGAGCCCCGCTCGGTACCCGCAGGGAGCCGAGCACACGGCACAAAGCCCAGCGGGGTTTTGTCGTGCCGGAAAAGCAGCCAGGGCCGCAGAGGCCGGCGGGGAGCCCAGGCTCCCCCGGCTCCTCCAGGGATGCCTGCGGGATGCGTCAGCGGCGGCAGCCGGGGCGGGCGGGCGCGGGGCGGAACAGCCGCAGTCTGGGCTCCAGCCTCCTGGCTAGACTGGAGAAACTTCTAATTGAGTTCCTGAGCCTCCCCTCCCCTNTGCTGGTCCCTCGGCTTTAAAAGCCAAATCCATCAGCTTCCCTTGTCAACCTCCTCCCCTTCCCCCCAAAAATACCCACTGAGCCCATGAATTGCAAATTCCGATTCATTGTGCTTTTCTCCTTTTTTTACAACGCTATAGATTAATTTCTCACTCTGATGGTATGACAAATTTTAAGACTCTAAAGATTGATGTTACTGATTGGTTTAAAGGGAATTGTTTTGTGTAGTGGCAGGATGATACACTGTGTTCTCAGGTTCCTTGCACACGGAATTATTCTTTGACATATATGTAAAAAATATGTATTTAAAATGTAGGGAGTGTGTGTGTGTATGGATGTATAAAAATGTTCCTACATCCAGTTATGCATGAACATAATGTAAAATGATCCTGGTAATGGCTGTCTCCTTAGTGTATATACATAAAAAGCAGCAGCAACCACTGGCTAAAAATAACCCCAAATTCTTCTCTCAGATTACATCAATTAAACTTAGAACATTTGATGCAAAAAGTCGGGCTGTTAAATTCTGGTTGAGAATCGCTGGTTGTGGGATACTGGGATGCAGGCTGTGGAAATCCCCGGGGCAGGGACACAGGAGCCACCCGTGGCTGTGCCTCTGCCTCTGTGACGGCTCTTCCACCCCCTGTCAGCAGCACTAACTCAAATTATGAGCTTTTCTGGGAGGGACGAGTCTGACCCGTGTCAGCAGAGGTGTCAGAAGGGATATTCCTGCTGGAGCTGCGTGGTGCAGGCTCTTGGATCCGGGGATGTTCAGCACTTTGCAGGATCCTGCTGTTCACACGTTGCCACCTTGTTCTCAGTCCCCGAATCGCCTTGTGTAACGTGTCACTGGTATCACACTCTTCAGGCGTATGTTCAAACTTCACGGTACAAAAGGGAAAATTGATAATCTAGAAGTGGCTTTAATTAAAACTTGTTTTTCTTGTTCCTTCTGCCGTGTTTGTCTGGGGCAGCCCCACTCCCTGTAGTCAGCAAGCTGCTTTTCCCTGCTCTCAGAAGTTCAACTGTTGCAATCAAAGGTAATTTTGTTTGTGCAAGATACTCATCTCCAAAGGAAGGGCCAAGAATAGGGGTGAAAGAGAGGACAGCAGGCTGATGACTTAAGTGTTCCTGTCAGGCCTTTCTGACAACCCCAATAATTCTTTAATGGCTTCCTAATAAAGGGTAACATCATTATGTCTGAGAGGTTTTTTGGATCGCTTTTCTACTCATTTACTAAAGGGGGTGAATAAGAAGTGGTTAAAACCAGCAGACCTCTCTTTCTCCACGCTGTGTTGAGAAGATGCTTCAGCAGTGTCCAAGTCCTTTTTAGCTTTTATACAAAAAGGGAGTAGCAGACTAAATTTCATTGCAGGATTCACCAGTATACATTATGCTCCTGGCACTTTTTGTGTAAGCACCCCAGAGTCTCCCCAGAGGTTTCTGATACCTGAGGGATCCAAAAGGAGAAAAAAAAAAAAAAAAAAGGATTCTTCTGTTGCAAGATAGAATTTGCTTAGTGTGACTTTCTCAGAGACATATGGTGCAGCAGCACCTGTTTTGTAAGAATGATCTCAGTGCAGAGAGAGCAGATCCTCGAGAATAGAGGAAATTTCTGCTCTCCTTCCCATAATTCCACCTGGCTGCCACCTGCTCCCACATTTAATTGGCCTTAGTCCCTTGGCTTCCCACTCCGACCGCAGGGTAGGCAGGAGGAAGCGGAGACAGACAGTGAGTGTGCAAAGTGTTGTGGGGAAACAAAAGGGACTTGGAAAGAGCAGCTCAGGGAGGAGCTGGGCTGCTTTGTGTGAGCCTCACCATCCCTGGGGACACAGACCAGCGTCTTGTCCACCTAAATAACCTCGGCAGTTCCACACCATCCCCTGCTCCTGGGTGCTGGACTGGTGGCTCTGGAGGTGCCACCTTTCAGTCTGGCAGCACAAGATCGCAGCGATAGCAGCTGGGAGTATCCAAGCGTAGCTGGCAGTGATGGAGCCACACACCAGGGATAAACATCCTGACAAAACTGAAGTGTTTATTTGCATGTGGATGTCGCTGCTTGGTAAATCCCAACACATCTGGTTACCACCACTGAGGTTTGCCAGTAAAAAGGAGGGTGTTTTTGCCTCGTTTTTCCCAGAACAAAGTGAGCGTGGCTGCTCGTGGTGAGGAGCTTTGAGAAGCTGATACTGAACAGATTTCATTCCTCCTTGGCCGTGTTCACCCCACCCCTACGGAGTTCAACCACCTTTTTTCACTTACTTAGTATGACCACAGATATTTAACCACGGATTCTTAACTCAATCTAACCACACTGGTGGCCGTGGTGAAGACGAGCAGCTTCGGAAGGAAAAGGTGGTGGTGACACACCAACCTGTGGGGATCTGCCTGCGGAGCTGAGCCCTTGCTCAGAACCCTTCTGGTCTCTCTGTGTCTCTGTTACCTCTGTACCCTGGACAGCAAGCTGGAGTTAGAGGCTCGGAACACCTGAAATAAAGACTTTTTTATGAGGTGGGCCCTGAGTTACGGGCAGAGCTGAGATGGATCAAAGTAATTCTTGGTAAAGCCAGGATTCCTGTCAATATTGTGCTGTAAAGTCAGCGAGCTTTCCCATTCTCAGTGAGCCTTGCAGTTGCTTACTGTCTTACAGCACATTCTGAAGTGTTCTCCATCCATTTTCTGCTGCTGAAAATACTCAGGTCTGAACTATTCTGAGTTCCTGAAGCCCAGAATTTCACTGACACGTGTTAGGAGATGCTTCTCAAATAGCTCCGGGAAGCCTTTTTCCATCCTAAGGTTTTGCTTTTGCTGTGCAGTGGAGCTGGGGATTTCATTTCAGCACCTGGCTGGGGGTCAGAGGATGGACACCTTCTCCCTCTCAGCGTGCAGGAAGAGGGAGGGGAAGGACATCCAGAGGAACGAAGTGGTTTAGGTGTCCAGACTGTCTGCAGAGTGTGCTGGAGAATCTGGGGCCAACGAGACACTCCCAGGCAGTGTGAGGTGGCTCTTGCTGATCTGCAGCATTAATTTAAGTTTCTTTCTATGTTAGTGCACTTTCACTTCCTTTTCTAGAAAAACAGCAAACTGTAGCTGAACGCTGCTGTTGCTGCCCTTGTAGGCCCCTTATGCAGCAGTGGGGAGAGTCTGTGGAGGGAGGAGATAAGAAAACCACCTCACTTGAATGAGAATTAATTGCTTTTGCCTTGGTTCTGGAACATTCCTAAGTATAAGACTGTAATGGTTACTTTAATATATAGAGCAATATGTGAAATTGTCTTTTTTTTCTCTGTGAGCCTTTGAATTTTTTTTAACTTCTGCCTACAGTAGAGGTCAGGAAGTGCAGGAAGCAGGGCTGACTGAGCTTTCCACTGCTTTCATGAAGGAATATGTGCAGTGTTCTTCGGGTCCAGTGCCCAGTTTTCAGTGTTTGGGACACTGCTGGGTTTAGCAGAGGAAGGAAGAGACTGAGATGACCCTTGTTTAGCTCACCCTTGGTGATCTGGCTTATAGCTTTTGCCTCTCACTCCTCAGTTCTTGATGGATTTTAAAACAATTTAAGTAGCTGGACGATGATGGATGTGAGGGCTCACGTGTGTGGAGAAGTGGACATCCACAGGCAGTGTCCATAGCAGACATTCCAAGGTGAGCTGTCTCTTTTTGGTCAATCAGAGCCTTAGAACAGCTTCAGTCCTGCTCTGTCTCACCCTTCCTGGGTATAGACCTGACCTGGGAGGGTGCAAACACACACAGAGTTCATTGTTACACCTGTGCTGGGGCTGAAACACAACTTGCACCATTACAGAAACCATTTATATAAAATCTGTTCTTGCAGGGCCTTTTTGTTTACCTCGAGGCTGCTGTGGAGAGGGTTTAGTGCGGTTCAGAATGCGCCGCGCAGTCACCGGCCTCCAGGCACACAAACGGGAACATTCCCAGCTGCTTCCCAGTGAAGCTGATTTCCCCAGAGCCACCTCTGCCCCCGTCACGGAGCCCAGAGGTGAGAGTGAAATGCAGTAGCAGAGCAGCAGGAGCTGCCCCTCTCAATCACGTCCCGGTCAGGCAGCGCCGGTGCCAAGTGCGGTTATCGGCGGCTGATAAGGGGAGGTCAGCGCCCTCGGAGCTGTGTTTGCAGAGGTGTCTGCACAGTCAACACACATCTGCTGCTCTGCCTTTTCTTGGGATTTAAGCCCCAGGTAGAACATCTCTGGCTCCTCTCAGAGGCTGCCAGGCAGTGCTCTGAGGATCTCAAGTTCCATGTGCTCCGTGGAATAGCGTAGTGAGGAGTCTCGCTGCCGCTCCAGTGGAAGCTGGGACTAAGGATATGTAAATTTAATTCCTTTGCCACATAAATCCTCTGTAAGTATGATCTAAATCGTGTTAATCCAGATCTGCAAAAAGGGGCCTTTCTTTTTCTTTTCTTTGGATTTAAACTCCTTGGAATAGGAATTGCTTGTAAATGCCTGTGCTCGCAGCACTGTGCTCTTGTTAGAGGTCTGTAAAAACTTCGGCAGGGTCCCTGCTGAAAGAATGGGATCCGTTGGAAGTTTTTAGAGGGAGAGCAAGGTCTTAGTGAACTGAGAATTCTTCAGTCTGCCAAGGAGGAAGCGAGGGCAGAGATAGCCTGGTGCTGTTTGATTGCAGAACAAAGAAGGAAGTCATTAGGCCACACCCTTTATGTGTTCCCTTCCCCTGCACGGATGTGAATTTCGGACTGAGACTTAAAGAATCCTAAAGGTAGGGGTGTGTTTGTGCCCTAGAAAAACCAGACTGGATGGTACAGAGCCCTCACGAGCTGCTGTGCACCCACTGAATCTGGGTTTGCTGCCAGCTGAAACAAGAAGTTACGTATGATTCTGTTTTTCTCCTTTCCATATTTCTTTTTTCCATTAGCTTTAGAGTCAGTTAATGTTTATACAGACTGAGTCACTCATCCCTACCCAGCCACCAAAGAATGCATTTAATTCACAGCTCAAGAAGCAAACTGAATGTTTAAATTGACTCAACCTTTGTGGAGGCTTTGATCCATTCTGGAGCAGAGTGACTAAGTGAAACCAGGGGAAGTCAGATTGCAGTACCCAGCTCACGGCTGTTGCTGTGGGATCATTTTCACAAAGAACCCTGAATGTTACAGCACTTTGGGAGTGGCATCGGGGGTTCTGGGCTGGGACAATGGCTGCTTTCTGCAGGGCACCACAGTGCAAAATGACTGGGCAGCAGCCAGTGGCACAGACCTTTGGGGCTCTGCAGGCTGCTTTTAGAAATGCCAGCCCCCTTCCAGGGCTTGGATTTGGATACCTTGGAGGGATTTAATTTTCACAAAGTGCTGAATATACACGCTCTGAAAAACAGAGGTGCTGGAAACTTGTCCTGTGCAAAGCCTTGCTTGGTGCCTTTTTCAGAGTGTGGTGTTAAATAAAGCCAATCAAATGTGACCAAAGACTAAAGCATCAAAAGAAGCCTTTTCTCTGTCGTCCCCACCTCATCTGTCTGTCCTCAATCCCTCTCCCCCATTATTCCTTACACTTCTGGGGCGCTGGGAGACTTTATTGCAGCTGGATTTAAGGTGTAAATAACTAAGCTGTGTTTGGCTGGTTGTGGGAAGTGTCCTGGATCTCCCCTCCAGGAACTCTGCAGTTTCTGGAACGCGTCCTGTCCAGGCTGTAGTGCCATGTCCTGTCTCTGAGCACCATTCCATACTGAACCAAGGGCTCCAGAGCCTTGCAGAAAGGGGGTAAATTGTCTCTTTTGAGCCGTGCAATTCCTGTTGTACGTTTTCTGGGGAGCAGCCAGAAATCCCTGCACACTGCCTCTCTCTTCTCCCTCTTATGCACACTTTGTCTCTCTAGCTTTTCCCTTGCCTTTTGTGCCAAGAATGTGATGGGGGAAGGGGGAACCGCACAGGAAATGCCTCTTCTTTTCTCTAACGACATTTCCAGCTGCATTTGGATGGGAGAATTCGAGGAGGGGGAAAGCATCAAATCAGTGGAAAGTTGTTCAGCTGCCAAGTCAAACTGGTACATTTTAGCTCTGGAGACAGTAGAGCCTTTTCTCCTGAATTTTGGCCCATTTTTAAAGTTCCGTTTTTGGAAAAGCAGGGGGAAAAGAAGTTAGTGACATCAGTGCTCCTGGTTTTTATTTATATACGTATTTTTTTCAGCAAAAACGAAGCTAAGTTGTAGCTTTACTTTTAAAGGTTGAAAGTGCACTGGGGTTTAGGAAGGCTTGAGCAGGATGATGCCTTTTTCTTTCATAGCAAGGAGTGCCCACTTGCCTCTTCATCATTTATCATCTTTGATTATCTTTGATTATCTTTTACCCATCCAGCCACCCACGTGCAGAGCCAGAACCTCCTGCTCTCATCTTCTCCTCGGGGTTGTTGTTCAGTAACTCTCCTGTCACACCTGGGGCATGGGCTGAAGCAGTGCAGGATCAGCCCTTCTCCAGCAGCTGGGGATTGAGCCCTGCAAGGGTGGCCTGGCAATTTATGAGCTGCCAAGGACGCAGAGAGGGTAGCTGCAAAGATAGGACAGCAGATGAAAGGTGTTCCAGCCAGACAACAGCATTTCTTCTCTTCATCTCGGTCCAACGAGGAGGAGGAGTTCTCCCCGAGTTGTCTGAAGTGTTGCAGGAGATGGGCTTTGCCTGTGGCAGGCTAAATTTGGAGTTTATCTCTCTCCTTGGTTCAGTGCCCAGCATCCTGAGATCTTTTGTTCAACTCATGTTCAAACAATATTCTTTTTGTGGCCTGTGAGAGTAAAACTTGTGGTGGACCTAAGAGAAGTGGCAGGCAATCACCAGGATCATGCCAGTGGTGCCTGTTACAGTTTTAACAGCTCGAGTGCTGTGGATTTTGCAATTGTTTGCCATATAAACTGTGTCTTTGAGTAAGGTGCAGTGAGACATCAAAGCTCTGCAGCAGTTTTACCTTGTGAAAAAAAAATATATAAAAGGAGGAGGAAAGAAAAGGGGGGGGGGGAAGCAGCTTGTTATTAGCAGCCTGGTTGTCTGCATTTAGAAAACCTATTAAAAATGCATCATGCTGAGGAGACAGTCTGCACAGTGTGTAAAAAAGATGGGTTGCAATAATTCTGTCTCGGTGTTTTGAACCACAGGCTCAGACAACATACACAGGATGGGGAAGGGGGGTTGGGATAGAATTCTAAGAAAAGTTGTTTATTGCAGTGCAGTTGTATCCTGGACTGGAACCAAATGCGTGCCTGTGCCAGGGTCATGGAGGAGCTGCAGCAGGAAAAGGGGAGCAGGATGGTGAGGGGCAGGAGGAGAGCTCTCCCCTGAGCTGGGGTGACACTCTGGGGAAGGTACAGGAGAGCTGGAGTTGAGCTCAGCTGGATTGATCCCAATCTCTCCTGAGCTGGGGTAAATCAAAGCTGGATTTCTGGAAGTCACATGGCAGTACATTGATGGGAATCTCCAATATGACTTAACTGAAATACAGGAGTTGTTTGGTTCTTCTTTGTGCATTTAAGGTTAACAGGAGTGCACAGAGGGAGCAGAATGTCTGGGGGAAGTGGGGGAGAGCAGAAAGTCCAGTCTGTGAGTTCTCTGTGTTTGAGGGAGTTGGTGAATGCCCTGGCACAGAGTTTCAGGTCAGCACCAGCAGGGAGGGTGCATCAGTCACCTGCATTGTCTTGGTGCCCATGAGGGCTGTGATGCTGCCAGGGACACACACTGTGTGTTCAGAGTGTGCCACAGGCCTGGACCCGAGGGTCTCACAGGTCCCTTCCAGCCTTGTGGCTCTGGTGGGGTCACAGGCACGGCGTGCAGCATCCCACACAGCCCAGCTGCTGGCCCAGGGCTTTTCCCCCCAAACCTGCAGTTGCTGATGAGTTTTTTCTCTCCCTGGCAGCACAGAGGAGCAGATGGGTGTAGTGCAATGCCAACTTCTCTGGAGATGCTCTGCAGCCTCCTGTCTCTGTGCTTAGAGAGGGGAGGGGAGGGAGTGTTGGAGCTTCATCCTTTCCAGGGGTGAATCCCCATTTGCCCACAAGCCAGAGTCACTGAATTTGCCTGGCACGGGCTGTTGTCACAGCCTTGAGGGTGATGTCCTTGCTGTGAGCAGTCTCTGCCCTTTTCCTTCTCCCTCTGAAAATGCTGGGTTCCTTTATCTCTGCTCCCAAGCCTCTGTGGCCCTGTTGTCCCTTTCTGCTTTCCAAGTGCACAGAGGAGCCCAGCGTGTGCCCAGGGTGGGCTGGGCTGGTGTTTCCTGCAGATTGGGAGGGAAGGAGCAGCAAGGGAGCTTGGAGCCTGGCCCTGCTGATAGCAGGAATTGTTTTCACTTGGCATTTCCATACTGTAGCTGTGCTGTTCTTACCTAACATTGCAGAAGAGTAATTGTAATATAGCAGGGCTGAGAGTTCACTTTCTCTGGCATTTTTGAAATCTCTTTATTCAAAGGTCTGAAGCTTCTTGTGTTGAAAGGCAACAGAAATACTGCAGAAAGCCCTAAATCATGATAAATAATTTCTTCCATTTATTACTTTGTTGCTCCCTCTTTGCTTCAGTTTTTTGTATTAAGATCTTTATGAAAATGTACTAAAGGACCACATCAGTGTCCGGCAAGGTTATTTTCTCACAGCCTCTCCACTCAAAACTTCATTTTAACATTGGGAACAGTCTCCTGCTCTTGCAAGCATAAATTCCTTTAGCCTAGATTTAAGGGAGAACTCTCTGATGGCTGCACGTGGCCTTGGACACACAGCTGAGCAGTTCTGCTCCTGCACGACAGGTTAGGGCACAGATCTGAATTGGAGAAGAACTGGGGTTTGTTCTTGTGTTTGCTTTTTGTGGCAAATTATTGTGTCCTCCTCTATCTGTTTCTCCAGCTGCACAAAGTCAGTTATAAAGGAGTTTAACTTGTGTGCATTTTGGTGTCTGCAGAGTCACACACGAGTGAGGTGTGTGGTGATGTTGTAACCTGTTGTGACAAACTTCTCATTCTGCAGTGCCATTCTGGGCTCATTATTCCTTCTGCTGTGCTTGATTAATTACCCGTGATGGGTGCTGTTCACCATGTCATTATTTGATCTGTGCTGGAGGTGTTGGTGTGGAGCAGGGGGCTCAGGATTGTCCTGCCTCACTGTGCCTTTATCCCCAGCAGTACCTTGAAGGATCAGATGTGCTTGGCAGCCTCAGGGTATCCTGGACATTTCTTTCCATGTCTCCGTGTTTCTCTTGAGTCTGCCCTGGGCCAGGCTGTGTTTGTGGAGCTGGAGCCTGGCTCAAACTCGCTGTTATGTCGGTTTCTATGGAGGAAAAAAAAAACACACGGGTTGCCAGACCTGGAAGAGTATTAAAAAAGGAGAAGAAGGAAGTGGAGGGAGGGCGGTGAGGGGAGTGTGGGGTGGAGAAGAAATGTGATCCTCTTGTGCTGTGAAGGTGGAATCTTGATTTCACCCCTCTCTCCCCAGTTTTGAAGTGTGAGGGGTGGATTTTGCCTTCCCAGGGGTGCAGAGTCAGACTGAAATCTGTGTCTTTAACTGAGGGGTGTTTCCAGCAGTGATCCTGACCATGAAGTGAATTCAGTCGGTGGCTGAACCCAGCTGGTGTGGGACACACTTTGGGGTTCACCAGCACTGAGGTGATTCCTGCCAGGGCCTCTGGGTGAGCAGCAGAATCGGGGGTTCATGGGGTGAATATTCCATGCACGTGCTTCCAAACCCTCCCTTGCCTTCCTGAGGTTTTCCAGTCCCTCTCGACAAAGCTCTGCTTTTTTAGGGGTAGTTTCAAACTGCTCCCCCTGTCTTCCCATCCACACCGTGGGTTCCATTTCAGCAGGTGCATTTCAAGAGGCTCTGCAGCAGCCTCTGGCAGCAGATAAAAACCCCTGCACGGCTGCTGCTAATGGCAGTGAGTGGGTTTTATCATCTCCTCTCCATCTGCCTGGTGCAGGAGACATCTCTCAAGATCCTGACTCCAGGGACTTGTTGGAGGTTCCTGTAAAGCAGCGAGGCCTGACGTGTGCAGGGGAAGCACAGCACATCAACAAGAAATCACCTGCCCCCACACTCATCCCTGGCCTCTTGACACACGTCCATTCTGAAATCTCTTCATGGCTGCGTTCTGGGATGGTGCCTGAAATTGTTTTGGATGGGTTTGTAGCTGTGGGTTGCTGTATCCCTAAAGGAGAGACCCCCTCCAATCTTATTTCACTCTTCAAAACAGCCCTACACGAGAGCTGCTGATGTCTCTGCAGGCTCCCAGACCTCAGATGAGAAGGAAATCCTGGGGTCTTCAGGTGCCTTTGTAATAATTCAAACTTGGACACTGAGGTGGTGGAGATTTGGAAGCTTGTTTTGTGACCAGACTTGGAGCTGGCTTCCAGGGAAGCTGGGAGCAATTTATGGTTTTGTGCACAAACCAGACAGAATTTCTGTGGGTTTTTTTTCCCCCTGAGTTTTGGTTTTATTGGCTTCAGAAATAGTCACAGGACATATACAGGCATCTATAGCTGAAGTGAAAAAACCCTCAGTGCAGTTTCTCACGGTAGACTTCAGTTGTTCCTCATTATAGGGAATATTCCCTCCTTTAAGACCTAAAGGTACATCTCTCAGAAATGCTGAGTCACAGAACTTTGGTATCTTTGCCTTTAAAAGAAATCCCCAGCTCTGGTTTGTGTAAACTTTTGGGTGCTGATTAAAGTGTGTCACATTTGAGGCTCTTCTTGCTTCCACATTTTATATTCAAAATCAAGACAAATCAAGGAACAACTTCTGTACTTTGTGGGCATAATTATTTGCACCTTAGGGCTCAGTATGATCGCTTTTACAGGTAGATCCTAGCCTCAGAAATATTGAAAAAGCATGCTCTATTTGATATATTGCCTTTACAGAGAGATTATTTTTTTAAAAAAGAGAATCTATCAGAATCTTGCACATTAGTGACAGTCTTAAGATAAATGTATATTTGTTCCAAGCAGCCCAGTGTCTTTCTCATCTCACTGAAGAGAGGTAATTTTATTTTCAAACAGTGTTACACCTGTTAAATGTTGGTATTTTTACCTGGGGAAAAGATGGGTGAAAGCCCAGGACAAGGCACAGACACAGCCAGGGGATCCTCACCTGCCTGGCAGGGGGTTCTGTGCTGAGAAAGAAAGGATGAGCTCACGTGGGATTTTATCGTTGGTGTTGTTTGAGGGGCCCACACGTCTGGTTTAGAATCTGGCTGTTCCCTCGGTGTCCTGTAGGATGTCCTGAACAGTGTCACTGTGAACAACACTGGAACTGCAGCCCAGAGATCAGCGATGGGAAGATCCTGGGAATGTGCAGCTCCTCCATGTAATAGTTGGGTTTAGAACAAAGCCTGGAACACTTAACCACATTTCCCCTTTTATTTTGACAGTTCAGACACTGACCACAGGAAAGGCAGTTCCAAACATCTTAATTGCAGCCTGGGCTGGAGGAAGAGGCATTTCTGTTTAAATGTGGCCCTGGACTGGAGGGGAAAGGCGTGGGGGTCTCATCCCATCACCCAGTGAGGGTTGGGGTGGGATGTTTGGGGCCCAAACAGAGCCCAGAGAATGCTCAATGCACCCTTGTGAGTGCCCACAGTGAACGTGGTATTTGTAAAAACTCTGCTGTAGCTGGAAAAGTTTGATAAGGAAGGGAAAAGCAGCAGTGGGTGCAATCTGGCTGCTCAGAGATGGTGTGTGGGGCAGGGGGGCACAGCCCCTGAGGCTGCTGGAACTCCTCCACCTGAAAATCTCTGTGGTTCCGAGCATTCCCCTCAGCAAACATTGGCCTCAGCTGGCAGCTAAAGCAGGGCAAGAGTTTATTTTTATTTCTTGGAATTCGGTAGACCTGAAATCTCTGTTAAATGTTAACTTTCAAAAGGCACATGCATCAGCATTCTGAGCCACCGCTGGTAGGAAAAAAGAACAGATTATAGAGAACATAAATTATGGCAGATTTTGGCCTTTCTCAGCCTGCTGTCTTCGTCCTCCTCTCCATGCTGGTCTGCATGACCTGAAGCTGCAGACAACTGTTCACATCTAATAACTACTATGGTTTACTTTTAATTTGATCACAGAAGAAACTGTGCTGGCAAGGATCTAATCCCAGTCCCTCTCTTCCTTTTTTTCAGAATGTTTTCATTTAAGTGAGCTTGGTGGTTACCCATAAGAAAAACCCAGCAGCCAGAGTGAGTTGCTGGAGTGTTGACTCATGGATCTAAAGAGGTGTTTGAGTCTGTGGAACTGTTATCAGAAATGGCACAAAATGTCTCTCTTGACTCAGTTTGTAAACTGCATATGCATATTTAATGAACAAAGGGACCTTGTTAAATAGACAGTTTTGACCTCAGGAAGAAAAAAACCAACAAAACTATCTGGAATTTTAGCTTAAGTTTGAGCAGTTTCTCATTCAGATTAAGCTTCGTTCTGTAAAGACCCCAGAGAAGAAATGTCTCCCTCTTGCATTAATTTGGTAATTTCAGGGATTTCATCTAATAATTTTAAGGTGTTTTTTTTTAGTTTTTCTTCCCAACAACAATTTGGAATTATTCCAGATTTCTGTCAAACTGAATGACAATTGAAAGAATTGTATATATAATGAATCTTCTCCCACTTCTGAGTATTTGTGGCTAAGGACAATAATCCGTGCAAGGGAATGATCTGAATTATTCCTCCCCAAGTTTCAGGTTTTATTTTCTACGACAGTTGTGTAAATCTGGACTGATTCCAATTGACATCATCTTGGCATTCATTTGTTGACTTTTGTTTCTCTCTATGCTAATAGTAGTACGTCCCTCTCTGATCTCACGCTGTGATTACAGGCTCCATTTCACTGTAACACCAACACCAGATTCATTATTATTCCTGCTGTAGTAGAGGCTGGAAACCAGAGTCATGACCTTCTGTGCTTCGTGCTCTGTAAATGCATCGAGAGGCACTGACTTCCTTCTTGAAATCTAATTTAGCAGAAAATGAAGCAAATGAATGAGAGTGTTGAGAGGAGGACAAAGGTAATGAGTAGGTGTAGCAGAGTCGAGGTGGCTGTTGTGCAACCTGATTGTTTTATCATAATACTAAATATATGGATATAAATGTAATCCACACCAACTCCCTTCACCCAGCACAGCCTTTCAGTGTGCTCGAAATCTGAATAGGGATGAGAGCAGGGAAGTGTTGAAAATAGAGGAGTGTAGGGGTTTCAGGGGTAAGCTCAGGCAGGAGATTCCATCCAGGGAACACTTGCAGGCAGAGCTGGCACGTGCCAGTCCCTCAGCTTCTGCAGAGGGCTTTCCACAGAATGGGAGACTATGCCCCAAATGCTTCCTACAGGAAGCATTTGGGGCATAGTCTCCCATTCTGTGGAAAGGTATTTTGTGAAATCAAGTTGTTCCCCTTTGGGAAAAAAGCGAAGGGAGAATCTGAGTTTTTCCAGTTTGGGTTTTTGCTGCTGGAGATCCTTTCGATGGACTCCAAAGCACCTGAGCTATGTAGTAAAAATAAGAAGATCTACTTTGCCCTCTCTCAGTCCCATGTGAGCCGTGCACTCCTTCGTTCCAGCTGCTCACATTGAACTGGGGCAAAACATTTGCTTCTCCCAAAGGTTGTTTAGACTAAAGGCATTTGCTACCTTACTGTAATTCTGAAGGGGGACGGGAAACCATTGACAGAATCTAACTGGTCCCAGCTGTGTGGGGTGAGCAGGAGCTCTGGGGCTCTGCTGGGATGTTTATAGTGCATCCTGGAATCTCAAGCGAGGCTCCTCTGGCTCCAAGTATCCTTTTAATTTACACAGATGTTTCTTCATCATCTATTCTTTTCGGGCTGTTGGAATGATCAACAATTTAGTCTAATTGTGCCGGCTGTTTGGGTTGTGGGGCTGTTTATTTTGTCTGTGTGTCTGGAACAGTCACTCTTTCAAGGACTCTGCTCCCCAGACTGCACATGATTTAGAGAGGAATGGGTTGTGTTGGCTAAAACCTCGGGGATGATGTGCCCGAGCCTGGTTCCAGGCTCTGTTCTGTTCCTGGCCCTGCTCCCTGGCATTCTCTCCTCCCCGTGCTGCAGGTGGGAAGGGGCAGTGATGGTCATGGTTCCCTGGCAGTGCCCTGCCTCGGGATCAAGGGGTAGGAAAGGGCTGTTGTGCTGCTCTCACAGAATCATTTCCCTTTTCTGGGGATGCCTGTAGTCAATCCCTTCACTCTGTCTTATTCTAGAATTATCTGTGTGGCCTTGGAACAGCCCTGGCAAAGTCTTTGTGTCAGAGCATGCAGCACCAGTACCCCCAGTCTGTGCCAGCCTGGGCCATTCCAGTTCAGGAGATCCTTTCCAGTGCAGTAGCTGCGGTTTCTCAGTTGGGTTTGTATTGTCTGATAATTGTAGAGGTGGTTTGTCTTTTAAAATAACAAACTTGGTATTATTGGTAGTGTGTTTTCTTCGTAATTAAGGTATTGATTGTAAGTAAACATTTATGGCAGGTCCCAAGGCAGGATGGTTTTTCCTGGAGAATTCATCCCAGCACACCTCAGTGACTGGAGCAGGTTCAGGAGATGCTGTGATCCCTGATAAAAATGAACGTTCTTGTAACGGAGGGAGATGAAGAGAAACTAGAAAAGCAATCGAGTAATTGTTCCCTTTTTAACAAATCTGATGGATCTTTAATAGCTATAGTCAAACAACCTTTCTTCACCTCCCATGATCATGATAGATAATCAATTGTCTAGGACAACTGACGTGTAATAAAACACCAGTTAGTGCAAGAAAACCCAATGCGTGGAGAAAGAAAGAGCCTTTAATGACTATAAGACTATTATTTAATCCCAAGATGTTCCTTGGAGAGTTCTTGAGTTTATAGAGGTGTCCCGGCCTGCAATACATTAGGTTTGCAATTAATAGCTGGTTTTCACCGATGAAAAGTATTTATAAAGTGACTCAAGTGTTGCTTTTTAACACAAGCAGTAAATTTAGATGTGTGTGGCATCAAGTGGTGTTCCTGCCATGGAGTTGTTGGTGTCTGGAGTGTGCACTCGGTTACACTGGGGGAGGTGAGCAAAATGTACTTTCTCTTTTTTAGTCTTGAACTTCTCCCTTAGACACTGTGACTTTATTCAGGAAAAGTGTTAGTTTTTCTTAGTAATAAGAATAATAATTTGAAAACCTGCAGACCCACCTGATGGAGGCCATTTATTAAGTAACATTTGAAATACATAAAGTTGGTGGGTTGGTTTGTCACTTACTGCATTTTTCCACAGCCAGCTGTGGGACCTGGGGAGCTTTTGGGAAGACTGGGAATGTGGTGTGTGTGTGTGTCTGTGCTTTCCACCCCACAGCTGGTCAGTGCTTGCATGTTTTCTGAGTTATTTTCAGTGTGAATGCCTTACCTTGGTTTGTGTTTTAGTCCTGACCAGCACTTAGATGGAATTTTCCTGGTAACATTGTGGTTGTGATTGATGGTTCTGCAGGTGTCGGTCAGGTCTGGTGGTGGGAGCACAAGGGGAGTTGTATATTTTATATTTACTGTTGGATCTTGGGGGGCTCGGAGCCAAGGTAAGCAGGGAACATCAAGAGTGACCAGAAATGGGACCTGGTTTTTTCAGGGCTCAGCATTAAAGCCAAAGATTCCAAGATTTGCAGCACAGGACTGTGGGTCACTGATGATGGGACTATGTGTCCATATTTTTGGGCAATGCTTTTGTGACATTCCAGTGACAGCCCCCAGAACTATCAGCTGTGGATTTTGGGAACTCACAGCTGCTATTGGCTTTTACCATTTCGTGAACTATTCCATGAATTGATCTGGTTTTTAGGTAAAACTCCACTGAACAAAAGCATTAAACCATTTTGAAGATAAGCTGTAAAAACGGGATTGCCCCCTCACTGGTGCGTTTTGTTCTTTCCTGGGGGTGAAGTGGACAAGACAACTCTTCATTGGAGTGTCAGAGCTGCCTTCTCAAAGTTCCTCTGCCTGGGTTACGGACCCACCTTGATGACCATGGAGACATTATTGGGTGTTTCTTAATCTCCTCCTGCATGGATGGATGGAAATTCCCGTAGCTGAGGCACATTCCTTTGTGTCAGGGGCCTTTTACAGCAAGAAAAGGAAAGAATGGGATACTGAAATTGGGGCTTTTGTCTCATACTGCGGGTAACTCAGCTTTTGCAAATTGTGGTTTGGTCAGGAAGTCACGACAGCGGCTTCCCAAGGGATCCCAAACCACCAGGATGGGATTTCTGCAGTAACTTGCAGTGTTAGCAAGGCTTGGCGTGAATTTTGATGTCTTAACTGGGAGCTGGTATTGTACCTCTGAAATATTTCATTCCCTGTTCTGCTTTATTTTGCTTTTCTCCTAAAACTGTGAGCAATAGCACGTCCTACCCTTTTCAAAAGTTCCTTATGTTCCCTTCCCTTTTCTTGTTGCTTTACCTGATGTTTTCTTCCTTCAATTATTTGTTCTATGCCAAACCAGGAATCTTTTGCACGGGGAGAGAGGAGAAAGAAATTAGAGGAAATAAAAGGGTTTATTTTGGATGGAAACAGAGTTTGGTGCCAGCTCCCAGACACAACCAGTGCTGGCGCTGCCTTGCATAGGGGGTGATTTAAAGAAATAATTTAAAGAAACCTCTTGCTAGACATCCTAAAACTTGTTTTCTTCTTTCGACTCCTCCTTTGTCACCTCCGAAATGCTGTGCTTTGCAGCAGATTACTTTTCCTGGCATTCCTCTCCCAAGTCTTTAAGGCTAATAGCCAGTGGAAAGAGCTCTTTCCTGTCGCTCCTTTTCCTGCCTGTGCAAATAGCGACGGTGCTTTGCAATTCTGTCGGGGGTCTGGGAGCTTTGCTTTGCAATTCTATCGGGGGTCTGGGGAGCTTTGCTTTGCAATTCTATCGGGGGGTCCGGGGATGTGGCAATGACACTCCCGGGGGGTGCTCTGCAATGGGCTGGTGCTGCAGGCAGCAGGGAAATTCAGGATTTGATTTCAGAATTCCTGTCCCCCTGTGCTGGGACCCTCAGTGCCAGAGAGACATTGAGGGGCTGATGGAGCTGGGAAGGGGCTGAGGGAGCTGGGAAGGGGCTGATGGAGCTGGGAAGGGGCTGAGGGAGCTGGGAAGGGGCTGAGGGAGCTGGGAAGGGTCTGAGGGAGCTGGGAAGGGTCTGAGGGAGCTGGGAAAAGGCTGATGGAGCTGGCGAAGGTTCTGGAGCCCCAGGATGGGCTGGTGGAGCTGGGAAGTGGCTCAGCCTGGAGCAAAAGCGGCTCAGGGAGGATTTCTGGCTCTGCACAACTCCCTGACAGGAGGGGACAGCCAGAGAGATTGGGCTGTGGTCCCAGGGAACAGGGACAGAGGGAACAGCCTCAAGCTGTGTTTAGGGAGGTTCAGCTTGGACACCAGGAGGAATTTCTCCATGGAAAGGGTGCTCAGGCCTCAGAAGGGGCTGTGCTAAGGGATATTTGGAGTCCCCAGCCCTGGAGGTGTCCAAGGAAAGCCTGGACTGGCACTGAGTGCTCTGGGCTGGTGACCAGGTGGGGATTGGGCACAGCTTGGACTCTGATCCTAGAGGCCTTTTCCAACCTGAATGATTCTGTGATTTTTATGACCCACAGTCCAGGACTGCAGGTCCCAGAATTTGTCCCCTTGCTGTCGTGAGTAGCTGCTGGAGTCAGAAATGTTAGTCCTGTCACAGTTGGATGTGGTACATCAGTATGGAGCCTACAGCCTGTCAGTGTTAGCATTCCATGGAAATGTGGCCAGCTGTCCTGAGGCTGTATCAGCTCTCACATGAACCGTGTTTTAACATGAATAATGTGACTTTTCTGATTCTTAAGGTGCTGTAGTAGAAAATCAACATACTGAGGATTTAGATATTTCTGATTTTTCTCTGTTGGTCTCCCAGAACTCTGAACTGGCTTGGGTTAAAAAATGTTTTGTAGGCCCCTTATGTATTTAATTTCATTGAAGGTGGGAAAATGTCCAGCCAGTGATTGATGGGTTTTTGGAACTTGTTCAAACCTTTTACTTTGCTGGGATGGAGAGGGCTCTTACCCTGGAATCAGATCCAGCCTTCCCTGTGCTGCAAGGCTCCTGCTGGCTTCCCACTGACTTTTTGCTCTTAAATTTATAAAGAAAAGAGAGAGGGGAAAAGCAGCAAAAAGTAGAGCAGACCTGAAGCATTTCGGTTGATTCTGTTTTGGGGATGAAATTTAAAATTTCAGAACAGGCAGGTCTGCACTTCCTGCTTCCTTTTTTCCCCTTGTCTTGTTGCCCTGCCTGGGCTCCTGTGTTTGCTGAGATTTTCATGTGGATCCAAAATCCAGCTATTAGGTGAGTTATTTACAAGCAGTCAGTGTTAAAGGACAGTTCCATCCGTGAAGTTTTCAGTGAAAGCTAAAAAACTTCCCAAGTTCAGGATTTTTGAGGACCCTGTTAAGCGTTAAAAGCTAAGCCTGAACTGGGGCCTCATTCCAGGAAGGGGAGATTTGAGCATCCCTGAGGGAGATTGGGACAGGTGTGTCCCAAAAGGAGCAGATTTTCAACAGCATAGCAAAAATGATGTCAAAACCTCCCCTGATCCCTGTGCAGAAAGGGGTTTGGAAGACTGACTTAGAAGGCAGGCCTGGTGCATCCTTAACGCTGGAGCAGCTTTCAAGCAGCTCTGTAATTTGGAATGTGAGTGACGTCAGTTCTTCTGGCCATCTGGTTAGAAAATCTAGTTGTAACTGAAAATATCCAGCCCTTTTTTCTCCATTGCTAGGTGGTGACTACACACTTATGTAATTTAACAGCTCGAATTCTTTTCCATTCTGGTGATCTCTTCACGAAGAAGCCGTAGAGGGGAGGATGCTGCGGGAAGGGGATCAGCGATTCTCCAGCCCAAGAGTCACTGCCCTGGGGGAAAACACAGGGCTGGGGTTAGAAAATGGGATCCTGGTTATTCTGGGGCTGTTTGCTGGGTGACCTTGGACAAGAACGTTCTCTTTTTTTTCCCCCTACCTCAGTTTCCCCCACTTATTAAATAGTGGTAATGACACTTCCTATCTCGCAGGCATTGTTAGGATCTAATGAGTCACGCCATGGAACACTCAGCAAGGCACAAGGTATTGTTATAATTACTGCCTGTGCTCCTCTGCTCAGTCCCTGCCTTTTCCCCCCCTCTTTTTTCCTGCTCGGCACATCCAAACATCCCATTTTAATGCTGTTCCTTAAATACCTGTCGAGCTGCTCCTTCTGCACAGGTTGTAACTGGATTATAAAATTGTATCGATGGAAAATACGCATGAAAATGAACCCTGTGATAGTGCCTGAAAAATAAAAGGAGCAGAGCTGACAGCCATTTCCTAAAGCCTTTTTAATGGCAAAACTTATAAGAGCCCAAGAACAGGTTGTAAATCTGTAGGCATTGCCATACAAAGTTAATGTTCAGATAAAACATTTCTTTTTTTTTTTATTATTTACTTATTCCTGTAAATAAATTTTCCAAGCAGAATAACGACAACGCCCTGTGATTCATTTTTGTTTAGCACTTCCTCTAATTCTTGGTGAAAAAGTGAAATCTTTTTTGTGTTATTGATCTTTAATGCCAGCAGAGTCCTGGATCGAGCATCCCTTTAGTTCCCTCCCTTTCACCAGGGACCACGAGAGAAAAGCTGATATCACTGGGGACAGAAAGGAGAGAATTTGCCAGGGATGAGCTGAAGTTTTAGGATGTAGGGGGGGGAAAAAAAGACTTTTTGCATATTCTTTATAACTGCTCAGGTCACGCATATTAAAATTAAACTTGGAATGGGAGGATCTACTCCAGTTTATTATTCCAAAGGAATGCATGAAGGGGAAAAACAAATGATAAATAAAATAGAACTTGCTCATTGGAGGTAAGAACTGATGACAGTGTTCTGCCCCCCTCCCCTGTTTTTAAAGCAAACACATTACTGCAGGTAAAATGAGGTTTGGATTTGCCTTACTGGAGCTACTTTGATAAAAGACTTTTAGCTCCTGTAAATACATAAAGAGTGGTGAGGGGGAAGCTGAATCACTGAGTGCAGAGCTGCCCTGGCCTTACAGGAATATATGTCTGGGCTGTATATTTGCTCCCTGACATATTTGCTTATGTGCCACCACTCCTGTGCTCTTAGGAAATAAATTAAGAAATAAATCAGTTGTCAGCGAATAAATAACAGCGGAAAAAAACCCTCCCAGCCTTAAGGAAGGTTGTGATAGGCAGGAAATGCTCTCATTTGTATAATATCACAACCAGTCACTATACAATAATTTATTTTTTTGTCCCTGAAAGCTTTTCCACCTGTCATGCATAGCTGAAAACTTTAAATGACCGTTCAGCTGGCTCCAGCACCCGCTCGGAGAAACAGTAAATCTTTGTGTTACATCTCCTGTTACAATGCACCATTTTGGTACATTCATACTGCTCTGGAGCTTACATTTATTTTTTCCTAAAGCTCTAGAAAGAATGATTTCATATTGGAGGGGGGGAAGGAGTGGGAATTACTCAGTCAGTTAGGTTTAATTGTTCTGAATCCTTCCAGTGCTTCATGAGAAAATGTACTGAGATGTGCAGTACAGTGGGAAATGTGATGGAAAGGTATAATTTGACCACCTACCAGTAGCAGCTGAGAAGCAATTCCAAGGGCTGCATGTCTATCAGGATTAATCACCGGCTCATTATTGAAAATCCCTTCGTGCTCCCTCCTGCATCCTCCTGCAGGACGGGCTCCAGCTCGGCTCTTCCCTCCCTGGAGGGAGGCTGCAGCTCCAGCCCAGCTCCGGGCCGGGCTTGCACAACAGCACCTTTTGTTTGGTGCAGTTTGGGAGCTTTTTGCTGTGGAAATTGCCTCGGTGGAAGGGCTGGCAGGGCAGGCAGCCCCCCAGAACAGCAGCATCTCCAGACACTTTATGGCCCCCCTGTCTGGTCATTTACCTCCAGCTGAACTCTGCCGGTGGACGTGGCCAAGTATTTCATTTGGACAAGAAAAAAAAAGAGCATTATTGAAAGGGACTGACCTTTCCATCACCCTGTTCTGTCGTCATGGTGCTTTTATAGCATTTCTCTCGACCATCCCCTTCCCTTTTCTCAACCGCAGTAATTCCCCTCCTCCTCCTCTCCCGTCCATCCTCCCTGGAGACTCGGAGGTTCCTCTGTGTTTCCACAGACACCTGCCCTGCTGCCCTCATCCCTGCGAGTCCTGGGGGCTCCTGGCAGAAGCTGAAATGATCAGCAAGGCTGGAGATGCTGGGTTTCCCTCTGTGCTGCCTCAGGAGAGAGCCCAGGGTACAGGAGCCTTGGGAATGGATTTCCTCTGCTGCTCTGGCAAGAGGAGCCGAGGGATTTCATGGCACTTGTGCTCCTGGAGCGTTTGTTTTATAGGGAGAGTTCAGTCCTTCCCTCTGATCTGAAATCCACGTGGAAGTGGGAAATAATTCCGTGCAGTTGTGAGAGCTTGGTGGTGGCTGTGCTGGAGCCCAGGGCTGTGGCACTGAGGGGATAATCCAGGCACAGGGATCCGTGCTGGACACGGTGGAGAGAGAACCTGTGGCTGTGGGAAATGTCCAGCCTCAAAATGGGATTACTGATTTTCCCTGAGCACGTAGGGAACACCAACGTTTGTGTCATTGCAGTGGTTAACAGTGAAAATAGCAATTTATTATATTGAATTTTTATTTTCTGTACAGACATTTCTGGCCAATCTAGAATTGTTTAAAAATGCAGTTTTATAAAATACTGGGGAAGGTGGGGTGTTTCCATGAATTTGTGTTGATAAGCACAAAGTACCAAACTGCTCAAAGCCATTTTCAGGGGAAACTGAGATGCTTTTGGGGATGATAAATCAAACTAAAGAGTTTTGGTTGCCACTGGATTCCTGAGATTATTTGATCAGGTTATTTGATAATTTCCACCTGTCCTGCTTCAGTGTATTATGCACAATTTTGAGGCCTTTTGTTCTGACTGCTGGGGTCACCTGGACTGTACCTACAGGAATCTGCATAATTCCAGGTGATCCCTTCTATTGCACTGTTATTATTGGACATTCAGTGTTTACTGAGGGCATAACTTTTGGAGATTTGACTTTTCTTCTTGATGCAGCTCCCTTCCACCAATTCTTAAATCTCACATAATTTTAGGGTGGCATCCAAACTTTACATTTCCCACGAGGTTCAAGTCTTGCACAGCGTCAGAGAGGTGAATGTTTAAATACTGATCAGATATTTCTGCTTCAAAACATGGCAGAATACCTGTGGTATTTCAATGAAAGCATCACACTTGTGCATTCCTTAATCAAAGACACATCTTTGTGTGCTTGGACAGGTAAAAATCTGGATTTTCCTCCAATTTCTAATGGACATTTCATTCAGTAATATACAGCTGATAGTGTACTTGGGCTGGAATAAACTGACAGTTCTGTACAAGGTCTGTTTGGCCATTTGAAACATTTTTACTGAAAATCAGGTGTGATGCTGGCATCGTGAGGAGGGGTTGATGTAGTTCTCAGGTGAGACCTCGACAGGTGAGACAGCCGAGGCCACACCCAGGTCGTGTTCCTGCTATTTTTGTTCTGCACCTCTGCAAATTTTAATCTTTGTGGTGATGGCTCTGCTGAAGTGTGAGGTTTGAGGAGGAGCCAGGAGAAGGAAGAGAAGGCAGAGCAGTGCTGGGCTGTTCCAGCCGTGGCGTATTGACAGAGCACGGGCTGGGAGCCAGGATTCCCTGGCCTCTCCCAGATCCGGGGGGATGGAGCAGGGGGGCCCTGGCACGGCGTGGGGAAGAGCCAGACAGAAACATTGATCGTGCCTTTAATGTGATCTGACATCAGAGAAAGTGGAAGCAGAGGACACAGAGGGAAAATTGCAACCTCAAGGCTGCATTAGGAGACTCTGTGGGATGGATTGGTGGCCTTGCTCTCCCAGGGATGGGTTTGTGGGATCCTTTCTAGGGAAGAACAAGGAGTGTCTGCAGTTCAGCTGCTCGGTGTCCCACTAGGGCTGTGTGTACATCAGTCAGACCCCTGATGATTCCTGCAGAATTGCAATCTCCCCTTAATAATGCTGTCAATAAACCCATCAGGAAGGGTAAAGTCACAGTAAAATGATTCAGGCGTGTGGTTGGAGTGGTGAAAAGCTTCCAAACAGCCTAACCTGAGTATGATGGCTCAGCCACCTTTACACAAGGATAACTTGATTTATTTGTAATCTGCTTTTGGGTGCAGTTTCAGGCATTTGCAAGTAAAACATCTTTGCCCACAAGGAAGGAGTTGCCTTTCACTCCCTTCTTACCCTGGGATTTTCTATATACGAGGACAAATGTACCTTGGTTTCCTTGTGGGTCTGGACCAGATCACTTTTGTTCTACTGAAAAATGTAATCATTAAAAGAGAGCCATTCATTAAAATAATTCTTTAGACTTGTTGTTTCATGTGGAGGAGAAAACACCACAAAAATAAATCTGACTTATGCATGAGGCATAAAAGTGTTGTCTAAGACGTTAACAGATCTCAGTCAGCTGACATGAGGGAGCTGGGAGAAAAGATGCTTAAATATTGCCCCTTTAAAGAGGGACCAGTCTTGTACAGGGATTTGGAAACAGGTCTTTGAGGATATTTAGACATTTATTTCTTTATGCAGATTATTGTTCATGAACCTGGATAAACCCAGTTTAAGTTACTGGTTGGCTCCAGCGTAGGTGTCCGAGTCAGTGCTAACTGATGGATTATCTGCAGGTTTTAAAGCATCTCCTTCAGGGTGAATTTGGAAAAGTCCAAAAGTGCCTTTCTGTGGCCTGCAAGGGAATCTGGACAGCTAGCTCAAATCCAGGCAACCCCATGTAAACATCTGGAGGCAGATGTTACCTGTGGTGAATCCAATTGGAAATAATCATATTTTACCTGTCAGTGCTTGGGATAGAACTTGGCACGTGGACTCAGTGCTGGAGAACATAATTCCATAAAGGAATTCATAGGGATGTGTGAGAGGCGTCGGGAAAAGGAGCAAAAAAAGAGCAACTCTTGTGGAGTGTCCAGTTTTGGAGGATTTTATCATAGACTAACTTAAATCTTCTTTTCTGTTGACCTCCATGCTTTTATTTAGAAAGGTGAGCTGAGCCCTTTTGAGTTGTTGGGAGTTTCCACAACTACGTCCTGCAAGTTTTCTGCAGCTCTTGGCAAGTTGCAGTCAAAGGTTTGGAAACTGAATGTTCAACAAAACTCCTGAGCTGCACCTTGAATTGTTCCCAGCTGGAATTAATGGTGTTTAACCCTATTAAAGAATTAGGGAAAGGAGGTTCTTTGGGGTTTGTTTTCTGTGAAAACATCAGTCTTGTTTCTCTAGTGCCTTCTGCTGGAAAATACCAAACCCCTTCAGAAACTGTGATGCTGTTTGCATTCTTTAATGTTCACATTTTATTTACCTAAAGCCATTCAAATGGCATCAGGGGCAGAGCCAGGAATAAAACCCAGTGCTGGTGACCTTCAGGCCTCTGTAACTCCCAGTCCTGCCCTAAAGCTGATGGACAGATCGTTCTCCAAATGTCACAACGGGGAGAAGGGGGGGAGAGGGGTGCTCTTCTTTTATTTTAGTATTTTTTTCTGGGAAAACAAGGAGGAGTTATTGGAAATATCCACGAGAAGGGCATGTGCTCTTTATATAGGCTGCAATTAGATGAAAATAGGTAGAAGCAGTGAGTTTTGCACAAACCCCAAGTCTGTGACCCCAGATTTAAAACACATGTGCATGCTTTAATTCAGTAAATCTTAAAATTGGGCTGTTGGCATTTGCTTGTTCTTTGTCCTCACTCCCAGCAGTGATTGAGGACAACTTCATCTCCCCTTGTTTTGGGTTTAGGCTGATATGCAAAATTGGCTCCAGAAAGAGTGAAGTTGAGGTTTTGGGGGTTTTGGTGGGATTTTTGTCCATCTTGAATTCCATTTAAAAAGGGGAAGAAAGCAGAAATGAATGTGATGCTTTCCCACCCATCCGAAGCTGCCTCGACTTGCATTCCACGTGGGTCCTGCTGGCTCTACAATGTCTGCTGCTGACAGCACATGATTTTAGTATCTAATTCTATTAGTCATGACCCAAATCAGCTTCAAAATGGTTAAACACATAGAAGAGGAGTAGGAGTAGGGTGTCGAGAATAGCTTGGAAGAAGATGTTATCCCACATACCAAGGAGCTGGTATCTCAAAGGTGTCACAGTGATGGAAGTGAGGAGAGGGCTGAGCTGCCAAGTCGGCGTAACAAATAAATATTGACTCCGAAGGAACGTGCACTTCTCCATGAATTCAGAATATCCCGTGGCACTCCTGGGGCAGAGCTGCCACGGAGCTCAAGGGGAGCTGCTCTTGTGCTGCACCTTTGGGAACAATTCCCATCCAAGCTGGCGGGGCTCAGGGAACAGGAGCCAGAACCCAGCAGCCTTCATCCTCAGCTGCCGAGTGAGTCACTTGGGCTGTTTTTGTTGTGCAGGAGGAAGCTGGGATGGGGCTCATGGATCTGATGGCACAGCTCTTTGGCTCTTCATACAGGTCATGATGTAAAATTAAGCCTCATTTCTGAGACTAATTGTCACTAAAAAGGCGTTTTTGGCCTTAATGTTTGGGTTGCTCTGGTTTACTCTGTGTAGAGCTGTGGAAATGCTGCTCCATTTACATTTTTTATAATCCAATTTCTCACCACTCCCAACATGCTATCGTGCTGTCTTTGGATGGATGAAAGGAACCACAGACCTACAAAGCAGCAAGTGGAAAACTGTAGGAAAGGATGTCAGGAGCAGTGACAGGGTCTGAGGGAGCTGTGCTGGAAGCACAGTGGATGTGTTGGAGGGAAGGGAGTGTCAGCAAACCCACCTTCCAGGGTGTCTTGGGGGTGTTAATGCATTCACATTAACTGCAGCCCTTAATTCATTTGCATTTCTTCATCTCTTGGTACTTGCCAGGAGCTTCGCACCCTATCGAGAGGAAAGGTGACCCAGAAGGAGCAAAAATCCAGGATTTTTTAAAAGCATGCGTTTGCCAGAGAGAGATTTTGCTTCTCCTGGGGTTTTTAAGGGGGAGAGCTCAGCTGGAGCTCAGTGTTGGAGCTCTCCCTTTAAGGCTTGTGGTCATAGCCCATGTTTTAATCGCTACTTTGATCTGATTAAATCCTCAGCCACAGAGAAATCAGCTTAGAGAAACATGTCTCCTGTTGAACCTGAGAGCAGCAGCAGTTCAGAAAAGCAAGCCAAGCCAAATACCATCAGGAAAAAAAAATGGAAGCTTCAGGTCTCAGCAAGAGCCTGTGACGTGGTGGATCACTGGCACTGCTTTCAGCAGGGTGCTCCACCTGCTCCTGGGGACATCCACACTCCCCTGTGCCTTCATCTCCTGTGCAAACACAGCAAACCTGGCCCAGAAGGGACACCTGCGTTTATTCTTGAGCCTTCTGCCTCTTGGCAGTGCTGGGATCAGGTGTGTCCAGGGTGGAGGATAGGGAGGAGTTCCTGTGCTTTGCCTGGGAGTTGGGGATCAAATGAGTTTTAATCTTCTTTCCATCTATCTGTCACCTTATTACACTCAATCTCCTTTCAAGATGTTGTTCAAATCCACATGTGGGTCTCTTTACCAAGATTATAACACAAGAAATATCCCATTAAACAATTCCAGTGGCACCCTCCAACAATCCTTAGCCTGTGGGTCAATATTAAAGTTGTAAGGGGAAAAAAAAGGGGGAAAACCCCACTTAAAACAAGAAATGTGTTTTTTCTGATCTCAGATTTACCCTGATACTCATCACAGTGCAGCTTTCAGCAGGCTCTGTGCTCATCCCTACTGGTACAGCCAAGGAATGTCTAACACTGACTGCTAATCTTAAATTAAACTTTTTAGATTTCACCTGATCTTTTGAGCCACCAGGACTACAACAGTTCCATCCTAGAGTGAAAATCAAGATCTTTTCTCTCCAAACTCACACGAAGTAGGAGTCAGGATATGGGAGCCTTGGTTAGAAGAAGTTCTGTAAGGAAAGTCCGTGTCCTCTGTCTGTGCCTTCATCAGAAATTCCAAGGAAGCAGTGAAGTCCTTGTTGGCACTCTCACTTCGGCTCTCCTAAGCCCGAGTTAGACTCTCCCATTGTGTCAGAATTGTCATTTTAAAGCTCTTCTGCAGTGGGATCAGGTTTGCAGCATTCCTGGGGCACAGATCAGGGTTCAATGCCTTGGTCATGCAAGGCTGCAGTGAGAGGCAGGACAAGAATTGTGTTTTATTTACCATGGTGGCCAAAACCTTGGCAAACCAATTTTTGGCCATTTTTGTTCACTAAGCTTTGTGAAGTGTTAACAGGCCCTGTTTAGCCCTCTGGGTGCTACAAGCTCTATCAAAGCAGAATCTCCACTCCCCTCTGGAGCAGCATTCCTGGCTCAGGAAAAGCTGGGATTCTGACAGCTCTGTCACAGTGTCCTGCAGTGTGGCATTAGCTTTGTCCTGGGAGAGAAATTCAGCTGAGGAGAGGCTCAGAGAAGATACATTTCATGGGACTGGGTCTGTTTTGAGCCAAAGCTTAAAGCCTCCCCTGCCTCCTTGGTCAGCTGAAGGTATTGCAGGCACACAAACGGGGGGATGGAGGTGTCACTTTTCCTTTTAAATTGTGGAGCTGCAGGGGAGAAAAGGCCTGTCCAGCCCCAGCCCCTGAGCTGCCCCAAGTGCAGCAGCTATTCTGGGAAGGCAGCAGCTCACAAAAGCCATGAGAAAGGCAAGAAGACAAGAGGGCCCCAACCTATTGTTTCCCCTCTTCATTCCAAATAATCGTGACTCCCGTGACCTCCTGGCTCGTTCCCTCCAGTGAGGATTTGGGGACAGCTGCTGCCCTGAACAGCTGAGCCCGGCATTATCTGCCTGGTTTCCTGCAGCTCCTTCCTCCCACTCCAGCAGAGCAGCAGTGGCAATGATCACCTTCTCTCCCACAGAATTAATCTGTAGTCCTTAGTGAGGGTTGGGGATTCTGTTTGGTGTTCCAAATGCTCATTCCCACCCTTCTCCTGAGATCTGCTGCTGTATCCCCATCCCCTGTTCCGTGTGCAGTTGTTGCTGTGCAGCTCAGCCTGTTTCTTAGGGAAGTTGGCTTGAACTTGGCCTTGTTGAGAGCAGGACTGTGATTTTTGTCAGAGTTCAGCAGAGGTCAGGAATTTGCAGCTTGGTTCAGTTCTTTTCCCTCCTAAGCAGTTTTCTTATCCTGGCTGGAGGAACCTGCCCGAATTTCTTGGACAATAATTCTCAAGGAACAGCTTTGATGGTTGCAGAGGATTTTTGCATTAATGTGTTTGAGGCCTTTGAAGCTTTTGGCTGTTGCACTATGTAAATTAGGTTTATATCTACCTAAAGGTGATAGTTTTGTTTCCTTTAGTGGCTAGCAAAACTCTCCTTGAGGTGAGCTTTGATTTTTCTCAGCCTCACTTGTGTTTAGGTGAAATGTCAACTTCCCTCTGCTCCAGGGTGAGCACACTGCACAGACAGTGGGTTTATACCAGCAGGTTGTTGGGTTTTTCCTTGGGGAGACAAAAACCAGCCCTGGCTGGAGTCATCCTGCCTTCAAACCCACCTTGTCCCCCTCTTGGTTTCTGGGGTTCATCACCTGCAGCCTCCTCCTGCCATGCAGGGAGGGAGAAGGGATTTTGTCTCTCTGGGAAAGGGAGCAGTGAGAGCCTTCAGTGCTGGCCTCAGGCTTCATCTGACACAGGTGTGTTCTGTTAAACCTTCAAGTTAACCTGCTTGGGTTTTTTTTAATACTCAATCTCAGAAAAATGGGACAGAGAGATCTGTAATTTGAGGTAGGTGAAGATTTAGGGGCTGGGGCTGTTGGCACAGTTGTGGTAAAGCAGGGAATGAATTAAATACAAAGCTTGAGTTGGAACATCTCACTCCTGACATAACAGAAATATCTGATCCATTAATTTGTCTGTCCAGGCTCTCCTTTTCTGTTGGGTTGCACAAGTAACTGAAGGTTCAGACTAATTTCAGATTTTTCTTTCATGCTTGACTTGTGTGCTTTTTTCCTTTGGTGTTTCAGTGAAGGAGACACATCAGTGAATGGTGATTTGCAGCTTTGTGAAATCCTTACAGCAGTTTATTCTTGGAGTTCTGTGCTTCTTTAGACATCCTTTAAAGCAAGTAAAACTGTGGTAGTGTAAGAATGATTAAATTATCCCTGTGGGGAACTCCAAAGATCAAAGCAGACCTTGGGAGTTCCCATTTTCCAGGACTGCATTGTTGGACTCCTCACTGGGATGTGACCGGTGGTGCTGGCCTGGATGCTTTGCTTGGGTTGTCTCTTTTGGGAAGATGTCAGGCCATTTTTCCACACAGACTCTTCCTGGTGGTCACCCCTGCCCCTCTGTAGCAAGTGCAGGTGCCTGGCTGAGCGCCCTGCTCTGGGATTTGTGGTGCACACACAGATTGAGTGGCCCAGCAGTGCCCAATGTCCTGCAGACAGCAAATCTGTCCCCTGGAAAAGGGCTGGGACTTCTCTTCTTCCTTCCAGGAGCAGGGGAGTTTGTGTCTGACTGCAGATAAGCAGACCCTGGGAGTTCCCGTTTCCCAGGACTGCATTGTTGGATTCCTCACTGGGATGTGACCGATGGTGCTGGCATGGATGATTTCCTTGGGTTGTCTCTTTTGGGAAGATGTCAGGCCATTTTTCCACACAGACTCTTCCTGGTGGTCACCCCTGCCCCTCTGTAGCAAGTGCAGGTGCCTGGCTGAGCGCCCTGCTCTGGGATTTGTGGTGCACACACAGATTGAGTGGCCCAGCAGTGCCCAATGTCCTGCAGACAGCAAATCTGTCCCCTGGAAAAGGGCTGGGACTTCTCTTCTTCCTTCCAGGAGCAGGGGAGTTTGTGTCTGACTGCAGATACCTTGACATTTAAAGTTGCCACCCCACAGATCTGAGCCCTTCATCCATGTTACCACAATTTCCTGCAAACTCAGCCTATGGTTTTTTAATCCCTTCTGTGCATGATCCACCCTCACTTCAGCTCCTGGCATTAGACAGAGATTTCCTGTCCCTGTTTTAGATGGATACACACCACGTCCTTCCCTGATTTGTTATTTATTTATCATTCCTTGTGTGCTGGATGTATGAAAACAGCATTGAAATGCAGAGCCTGTGAACCTTTAGTGCCAGAGCAGTGACATTCCTGCAGCTCCCAGTGATGTGACAGCGTTGGCTCTCGTGCAGTCAGGGTCTGAGTCAGGCTTTTCCTTGACCTAAGACTTTTAGGTCAGGCTTTTACTGCCAATTTATATCACTCTTATGGCCAAAACACATCACAGGATATGGAACAGCACAAATCTCTGCTTTCTCTGTAAGGTCTCAGTTTAGGCTCAGTTCTCACGATGGTTTTAACCTCCAATACTTCTCAAAGCCTTGTGTGTGTCAGCCTTAGAAAAGTTCATCCCAAGTGGGTTTGAGGCTTCCAAGTATCAAATAGGAGACCTGGAAGCCTGGGATTCAGCTCTGTGTTGTCCCCATGCAGTGTCAGGGGTGTCACAGCAGAATTCCACGAGCAGAAGGACAGAAAGAAAGGCCTCAGACCGATACCTTGGAAATCTCGCCTCCTTTGCAGTCTGGAAGTTGGTTGTGTTGACAATAATATGAAAATGGTTTAAGCAAAGGGAAGTGGAGGAAGGGATGTTGGCATTTAGAGCTCCAACCTTTCCCTCAGCCCCTCTCTTTGTGTTTCTCATCACGGGCTGCAGTCCAGACTCCGTGGTGGTTTGTAATTAAACCCAAAGCTTGAAGGTTCTGTGGAGTCCTCGTTGCCTACCAGGTCAAACTGAATCTGGTTTTTATCATGGAATATTTCAGTTCAGTTACCCCTTGAGGAAGTCTGGGAACAGACAGGCCATTCATATTGAACAGATGACCTAGACTTAAAAAAACCCCCTTTTTGTCTGTTAAGCTTATGGCTAAGATATTATGAAAACGGCTTAATAACGTGCCCCTAACATTTATACCACACTATTTTCTTACTTTAATTTTCCAGGCAATTAAAAATAATTGAAAGTTACTGCCAAACCCCCTGAAGATATACTTTTTCTTTCAAATAAGCTTATTTTCATACTTGTGAGGTCACCAGATATTTATTTGACCATCTTTATAGGGGTCAGGCCCGTTCCACACACAGAATGGGGATGTGGAATAGAACTTGCATTGTAGCAGCAAAGTGAGAAGTGGGAGCCAAGCCCAGCTCACGTCGTGTTTATTGCTGGGGCACCACAAACAGCACTTGTACCTCGACCAACCTGGGCCTAAATTCTGCAGTTCAGCACTAAAAATCTGTGTTTAAAGGCTGTTCATTCTGAATAGAGGCAAACAGAGCTTGGAGCGCTCGGTGAGGATGAGCTGGGGCCAGGAATTGGGGTTCTCAGTAGAAGGGTCTGGTTTGGGGTGGTTTGGGGGCTCTGAGCCCCCACATTGTCACTGTGGCCACGAGAGGGGATGCAGTGGGGAGGGAGGGCAGGGGTTTTGTTGGTGGATGTGGAGTGTGCACAGTCAAAGCTCCCTCTCTGCTCTCCTATTAATAGAGTTGTAGCAGACACAACCCATGTGGCTGTGCAGTCACGCTGCTCTCAGTGCTGCTCAGCCACTTCTCCCCTAAAGGCTCAAAATCTCTCATGTTATACAAGAACTGAAAGCCTTCTTGGAGTGTCCCAGATTTCCCCCTCCTCTCCGTCCTATTCCCCTTCCATTTTTCCCTTCAAATTATCTTTTGCTGCCTCATCTGATGTTACACAGAGTAGGTTTTTTGAAATGTTGTGTCTTTCTCCCTCTCCATATTCACGTACACGTGGCACTTCCTCTTAGATCTCTTACCTGTAGTCAAAAGGTGAGTTTATGTTGGGAAAAAGGAGAGAAATGGGTGGGCTTTTTGTCAAAATTCTGTCCATTGGATGAGACAATTTGCTAAAGGCTTTTTCTTCAGTGATGATGTTCATGTAGAACATCCCAGTGTAGGGGGTAATATTTTTACAGAATATCCTGAGGGATATCCTTGGGTCCTGGAAGGAACCCAAAAAGATCATCCAAGTCCAACTGCTGGCCCTGCACAGGACACCCCAGCAGTCCCACCACGTGATTTTGCTCAGTTATTTTAATTTTTTTTAACTGTTGGAAGTGTTTCTCTTTTCTCGAGGTGACCAGGCCTTCTGAAGGATAAAAATCCTTTTGAGTGCATCACTCCAGCATGGTGGATATTGCAGCTGAAATTAATTCTGCTTAGACTAATCACTCTCTGGAACATGGAAGGTTCCTCCAAAGCAAACCCTTCCTGACACAGCAGAGCTGCTTTGCTGCTTGGCTTTGGCAGAAAGAGCAAACCCAAGGGCCCTCTCCTCTCCTTCCTCCTCCTCCTCCTCCTTCCTCCCCTCTCAAACCACCCCTAACCCCCCTTAACTCCATGTCTGGTGGAAACAGCATGTGATGCTTATTTCCAACTGCAGCAAAATAAGCTTTGCAAGTCTAAGACTGTAATTGGTTGTCTGCCTTTTTATCCCGGGAGCTCTGGGGACAGTTCAGGAGTAATAACTGTTACTTAGAGTGGATGAGCTTCTTGTGGCTTTCTTAGAACTGCAGAGCACCGTGGTTGTCTGTCGGGTGCTCAGGGAAGCATCTGCCTGTCTGCAGCTTGCAAAACGTTTTGTAAGCAAAGAGTTTTGGTTTTTCCTCTCTTCTGTGTGTGGAGAAGTTACTCCTCAGTGTGTTCGTGCAGTGCTTGACTGAAAACTGAGTTCCTTTGAAGGATATTAAATTTACTCAGTAACTTAAAGCCATTGGCACCTAAAATATCTATAACTATATGGTTACTCCTCTTCTTCAGTCATCTCCTGATAGAAAGACTCAAGGTGTGAGTTTTTAGATATCTGAGGCCTTGCTCTGGTTTTTTTCTCCTCACTGGGACTGGGGGTTTTCCATGGCACTGCCTTGTAACCATAATAGGATTTGGAACTATTAATCCATGGCCAATGTATTGACTTTCACTGATATTTATGTAAAGCGCTCTCGGGTTTAAAAATTGTGTTGGGCACTGGGTGGAGCAGAAAATCCAGATTCTGTGGTGATGTTAGAGTGACTTTGTGAAGGTATTGGAGGTAATTGCAGTTGTTTCCCTACACCTCATTGGGCTTGGCTCCAGGTCCTGTCATTCCACACACACTGCACCCCCCAGAATACTCTGAAACTTCTCCTGTGGTCACCTCAAGTAAATGAAATTCAATGAAAAACAAATGTAGGGCAGTGCTGCCTTTCTGCAGCCTGAGGATCCCACTTGTTTTGTACAGTTTTTACTCTGTATGACCAAAAAGTGACCCTTTTAGCAGCCAGATGTGCTGCTAAAATGCATTTTCCTGCAGTGGGAGGGTGGGAAGCAGAGCAGGAGCCCTGTAAATAATCCAGGGGAGTGTGAGGCACAGAGCAGGCTGTGCTTGCTGTGCTCCACTGGCTTTTCAGCCTTTGAGGTAATTCCTGGGGATGTCCTCAGGCTCTTGTCCCAGCTTAGGCTGTCCCTTGCCCTCAGTGTCACACGCTCACACACGTGTGCCAGGCCTGGCAGAAATACCAGATTAGGTGCTGGGAGGGTGAGTGGAGCAAGGGCTGGCAGAGAATTCTTCAGCTGGACTGGGAGAATTGTTAAATCAAGGCTGGTTACTGACTCGTGTGTGTTTTCTGTGCTGCTTTTCCTCCCAGAATTAAACAGGTTGGGATTCTGTGCCCCAGGGAGCTCTGCAGAGGAGTGGGAACACTCAAATCAGGGCACTCTGGAGCCTGGCAGCTCCACACCCAGGTACCACAGAGGAGTTTGACAGAAGAGCATCCAAAACCCATCAGTTTAATCAGTTTTAGAGCTCCCTCTCTCCTTTCTTGGCTTCCTGAACGGTTAGTTCAGGAGTCAGTGGAAGTCACCAGGGGAATACTTGTCCTTTTATAAAACATTGGAGACTGAGCTGAGGTTCTTGGCTGGCAGAGTGGACATCTCCACCATCCAGGAACAGATGCCTGGGACAGTTTGGAGCTGGAACTTGAGTGCAGATACAGCAAGGGAGCCTGGTTGCATTGCAGAGAAAATGTGAGAAAATTTCCTTCACAAAAGGCTTTTTAATTACCAGAACTGTGACCCCACAAACCGGGCAAAGCAAACTCCACAGAGGAAATTCTGCTTTTCCTTGCTGGACCTGGTGGCCTCACTGCCCTCCCCTTGGTTCTTTCCCAGTGCCAGGAGTGCTCCCTGTTTTCCTGGGACACCCATCCCTGTGTGTGCAGCACAGATCCCTGCCAGGTCACTCTCCTGCTCCTGACAGAGTTCCCAGGAGCTGCTGCCAATAAAAACAGGCACAGGAGAAGGGACCATTCCCTCTGCCCTGCTTGGTGCTGGGCTCTCTCAGCCAGGGGGAGGGTGACTTGAGCTGTTGTGTTTTGGTTCAAACCACAGGATAGGGAATTCTTTTCCAGCTGTAGCTTTTAGTTTTCCACTGGAAGGGCAAAGCAGACTCTTAGCCAGTGGAAAAGAGGCTTCCAGTTGCATCAGCCAAGAGGCAAAAGGCAAGAACATCACAGAACAAAGGATCAGCTCTTTGCAGAGGCTTCTTCACCAGAAAAATCAACAAATCAGGGATATTTCCTTTGAGGGATTTAACACTGAGGCTGAGGTAGCCACATTCACACATGGCTTTTTCTGTTTTTTCTGGCTTATTTCAGTGTTCCAATCTGGGCAGGGGGTATCACCCCACGAGGAGTTTGTGCTCTGCCCATGGCAGAGGGATTTCTGGAAGAATCAAAATCACTCTGAATGGGAAATACTGATTTTGTGAGCAACTCCTAGAGGTTTATAGAATTTTGAGACCCAAGAGAATGGCTGTTAAGAAGTCATTATTTGTAGATTTGAAGAGTTGTATGGATTTATAGATCCATATCTGTATCAAAGAGTAATTCCACATGATGGATGTAGCAGGAGAACAGTAAATTGAAAGCACAATTGTAGAGATCAGGGATTAAACAGCCAGGTGAGCTGGGTGAGCATTTTTTATCAATGCAGGTTTCCAGGTACAATCTTCATCACGTCCAAGCTCCAGGGAACTTGGGAAAAAGTTCACAAGTTGCAGCAAAGCCCCCAGAGGCCCAAAGAATCCCAGCAGCTTCACCAATGTGTGAGAAACAGAGAAGATTTGCCTTTGCTGCCTTCCAGGCTGGAGTTGGTGGCTCTGGAGGTGTTTGCTGGGTTTGCTGTGGCACAGCCTGCTGGAAATGCCTGGTGTTTGCTCCCAAGGATAAGTGCAATCAGCACATGTCATCTGGCCTAATTTTTGTGCTAAAGGAATAAAAGGAAAGAAATGTTGAGACAGGAGAGAAAACGAGGTTTTTTTCTTTCTTTTATGCTAGCCAAGAAGCTTTGAAAATGGATGATGACTTACGCCAGGGGCTATGTAGAGTGTTCTAGAAAATAATTTAAATTTGCCTTTACAAAATGAATTCATCTGAAGGTACTTGCAGGACTTTGCTTTTTTATGATGGTGTCTGAAATAAAACAGCCCAGTCCCTTTTCACTTCTGCTGTTGTATATTTTGGATGTGTTTCCATAGAAATTAAAGATTTTTGCACAGGTGCGAGGAAAACTCAGTCCCCAGGTTTTTTAGGTGAACTTCCCATGCTGCCACACGACCAGACCATCTCTTTTTTTATATCCAGTTCTCCCAGACCAGCTGGGAAAGGTGTGTTTGCATTGAAAAATCACTGCTTTGCACAGAGGAGCCCCCTCTGAAGAGGAGACAAAGCCCCCGAGGCTCATCCATGGGCAGGGCTGGCCAGGAGGGATTTTTGCATCCTTCCCTGCCTGTGCCTGGTGGAGATTCCCTCAGGTCACCCCTGGGGGACACACTGGCTGCCAGGGTGTGCTGTGAAGGCAGGAATAGAAAGCAAATACTTCCCGTAATCACACGTCCCAAAATGACAGGGGAAAATGAGTCCTTGTGCTTCCACCAGAGCAGCGAAAAAAAGGGAAGATGGAAAGGCTGGATTGCTGCCCAATGAAACCAGAATTGTAAAAAAAAAAAATAAAAAAAAATAAAACAAATGCTCCCATCGCTCCCTGGGACTGACACTGAAGTGTGGTAGGTTTTTTTCTCTTTTAAATATCTACAGTAGACAAGCAGTAAATCTTCTTACAGCTCCATGGCACAGCTTTATTTTTAGCTTTTTTTATTACGGAGACAACCCTCCCCAGCTTTCAATCTATACCTGAATATATTTATTCCTCTAATCCACGTGAAAGTGCAGTCCTTACAAAGACCTCTAATACCTTATTAATCACTTCTGGACCACGTCACAAAGAGGCTTTAGGAAGAAGTGTTCTGGCCATGGGCAACGTGCTCCTGGAGGCTTAAAGGATGTGGATAAAGAACCCTTTTCCCACATGGAAGAAACCTCCACTGGGCATTTTAAAATTTGATTTTTAACTGGAAATCTGAAAGAAATCTTAAGGCTGTCAGAGCCCTCTCCCTTCTCATGTGGTTCAGCCTGTTCTTAGAGAGACTCAGGCCTGTGATTCACTGAAAGCAGCACGTGGAAAATTCCAAGTTCAGTTTGCAGGTGTGGGAATTGTGGTCTCGGTAACCTCCAGAAGTAGATTTGAATCCTTGTCACTGGTCAAGGTACGTTCCTTCTGAAATGCCATTTTACACAGCTGGGGAACTTCTTAATCCCTGTGCCAGCAGGAGCCTGCAAAACGTGTCCTGGGTGACCACTCATGGCCAGGACTTCACTGGGCTTAAAATAAAACCCTGCATCCTTCTGTTCCAAGGAAAAGCAGGAGATAAATGTCATGGCACCCTTTCAAAATGGGTCAGTGGTGTTTCCCATTTTGTGTCTGCTGCTCAGCTGGGTGTGACTGCTCTGTGGTCACCCAGGAAAGGCACCCAGGACAGACCCTGGCAGTTCTCTCTCTCAGTTCCACTTGTGTTTTCTCAGCGTGCCCTTCCTGGGGCAGCGTCGGGGCTCACGCAGCCATTGCCCAGCCTTGGTTCGTGCAGATATTTTCTGGAGTTCAGAAAATGGAATACAGAGAGGAGATACAGGGATGTATTTCCCGAGATGCAGAGATGGGCAGCTCCTGTTGTCTGCTCTGGTGTCTGGCAGAGCCCCAGCAGAGCTGCCCTGGGTTTCTCGGGTTTGCATCAGCCCAGCCCTGCTGAGAAATCGGCTGAGTTTTTGCACCCAGCAGAAAGGGGAATCCGATGGGACAGGAAGCTCCACCCGTTCTCAGGGTGTGTAACTGAGCTCCCCGGCTGAGAATGAGCAGCACAGTGGAGATTTACAATTTACAGCCCAGTGTTTCTTTTCTCTGCTTACCCCTGCTTTTCCAGCCCTGGGTTTTCCAGGGGTTTCTGATTTACACCTGCCTTAAGGATACAAATCGGAATTCTTCAGCCTCACAGTAATTTCCAATTAATTTTTCAAGAGGTTTGGAATACAGGTTTCTCTGTGTTGGGATAGCTCAGCAGCTTTGGGGACACAAAATCTTTAATTTCTAAAGATGCCACAGGATGTGGCAGGATTCCTGCTGGTCTGAGCCCACATTTCCCATCCCTCTCCTAAAGGAGGGGACAAGGCCAAGGGATGGATTCCCCAGGGAAAGCAGCACAGAAATGCAGAAAGCCCTGGCCTGGCAGGGGAGAGCAGCTCAGATAAACCTGTGCCACTGCCCTGTTTTACCAGATCTCTGTCTTGAACCAGGTTTTGGGATTTATTCCCCAGCTCTGACCCAGTTTGGGGAGATTTTGTCCACAGTGGGTAGACGAGGGTTTGGAGCATGGACTGATTTTTGAAGGTGCAATTCCAAGCTAAAAATTCCATAGGTGTGGAGGCCTCCAAAGTGTTTTCCACTCGTTGATGTGTTCATTCTTAGCAAAGCAAAAGCAGCCCAGTTTTCAGTGTTGAGGGGTTGGGGCAGGGTAGCCAAGGATGAGGAAGGAGCAAAAGCCTTTGCTCAGTCCAGCTGTGTGACACTGGGATACAGCAGGGGAAAAAAAAGGTGAATTATCCAGAAAATATATTTTGGTCGATACTCAGGCACCCAGAATCATACCTGTGGGCATTCCCACATCTTAAAATAAAATTATTATTTTTTCCTGGGCTCATTTTCCATTGCATTTGTAGCAAAAAGTGTTGTTGAGGTGCCTGACCTGCAGCTGCTGGTTCTGCTCCTGGTACTGAGCTCTGGGGAAGGTTTGTCTTCCTGAGAAGGAGAGGGTCAAAAATTCTTTCCACTGGTCTCATGGTTTGTTACTGTAATACTTAATTGAAGTAGAAAATTTGATCTGACATGTCAAATGTGGCCCTGGCTGGCCGCAGGCCAAGCTGAGCCGCCTAATTTCAGTTTGCCTTAAAATGGCTGGCAAAGTTCACAGGCCCAAATTTCCCTTTGGAATGTACCTCTGAAATCTTTTTTTAGTGACTGTATAAATCTTTCTTAATGTATCTATTTTTCCCTAGAACGTGCTTCAGAAACCAACAGTCCCAAAGCTTAGGTGAATGTTTCACGTAAGCATTTCTGGGCCCTCTTTGTATCCTGAAGTTTCTTCCATCTGTGGATTGGAGAAAATGTTTATTAACAAGTGGCTGTGCCCAGCACAAAGCCCATTTGACAGCAGATTATTAAGTTGCCTCCAATGGAAATAAAAATGAATAGGAAATAAGGAAATATTTATTTCAGTCGAGTTTTTGTTCAAGCGCTTCATAAATCATTTATGAAGATGGCAAAAAAATTAGATCAGATTTTCAGTATTTTTTTTTTGCAACTTGGTGTGTGTTTCATTATTTGGCACAGAGGAAAAAATGAAATCAAATCATCCCCATTTGAAGCAGGAGGTTTGCTGGCTGCTGTGGCTGGGCTGGAAGTGTTGGAGGGGGGTATCTTGGTGCCTGGAATGTGTCCTGGAGTGGGATGTAATGGCTGAGTCACATGGAGAGGAGATTTGGTGCTCAGTGTCTGTCTTGTTCCACATCTGAGTCTCTTCCTGTAGTGGAAACCACTGGAATTGTTGCATTTTTACATTGTTAAAGTGAAACAGAAATCCGAGGTGGGGGTTTTAAAGCATCTACCAAGAGGCAGTCGTGCCTCAGCCAGGAGATGATCCGGGTAAAGCAGATGAGATGGGCATGGAGAGATTGGAGGAGTCATCCCAGGAGCTCTGGGTTGTCAGCAGTGCCTGGGGTGGGAGGTGACCTCAGGTTAGAAAAACCTGTGGGATCTGCTCAGCACCTCCTTCTCTGTCCCCTTGCATCCCTCTGGGGGAGGACATCCCTGCTGTCCCCCATGGGCACACCTCCTTTGCAGCTTTCTTCCAGCTGCCCCCCGTGTTTCCTGCTCAGCACAGGCTCCTGGAAGTGAGGCAGCCCTTCCCAGGTTTTGTGCTCAGACCCTCCTGGTCCTTGGGTCAGCCTTGCCTTGGAGGCCAAGGAAGGGGGACAGTGGAGGGAGCTGGAGATGATTCCTTTAAAAATGCAAACGGGCTCGTTCTGTTGAAACATCTCCCCCAGCCTTTCTGGGCTGACCCTGCTCCCCGTTCCCAGAGCTGGGGGTCTCTCTCTGGGCCCATTCCTGGGCCTGGCCTGTTCCTGCCTGGACAGAATGTTCAGGACGGACGGACGGACAGGGGGAGGGACGGGCTCCGTGCTGAGTCTTGCCACCTGTTGCCTGATTCATTCCAAGCCCCCTTCCCCCCCACCCTGCAGCCCAGGCTCCCCTCCCCACACAGCTCCCGGTCCCCATGGATGGGGCTGGGATCAGCAGTCACTTGCCAAATGCCTTTCTCATGCTGTCACTAATTCTGCACAGGCAGCATCTCCGAGAGCAAACCCAAATCCCTTCCAGTGCATTGTCCTGTGTTTTCTGCTCAGGAATTCCTTCTCCTCCGAGGGGAGGGCCCGTGCCATGGCCAGGCAGGAGGCAGCCCTGGGGAAGCCTGAAGCTGTGCCCAAAGAATCCACTGCAAATCCCGTGGAGCTGGAACTTGGCACTGGCACGGGCTAATTTTGTCCTGGGGGTTGCACACACACACACACCCCCACACCCTTCCCATGCCATCCTCCCTCATCTGCTCCCTATGGAAAGCTGCCCCGAGCTCTGCAGTGCCAGGGAATGCTGTGCTGAGCCCTCCAGCCTTGGCCTGGTGACGTTGCTGGGCACACTGGGCTGTCAGGGCAGCGAGGGCTGGCATGGGCTGCAGAATCCCCTGCCCTGCTCCCGCTGCTCTGCTGGGCTGGCATGGGCTGCAGAATCCCCTGCCCTGCTCCTGCTGCTCTGCTGGGCTGGCATGGGCTGCAGAATCCCCTGCCCTGCTCCCGCTGCTCTGCGTGGACACCAGGCTGTAATTCCATCCATTCCCTCCTTACCAAGGTGCTAACGGGGGCACTTAGGGGAGCTCTTGGGTAGAGGGTCTGAGAAGGGCATTTGGACAATTCTGCAGGTGCTTTTCAGGTAAATCATTTAAATCACAGTGCTCAGGGTTCGGTATCACCTGAGAAGCAGCCTCTGAGTTCCCAGCCGAAGGTGCCTTGAGGGGACTGATTTTCAGGACACAGGACATTGGCAGATGAGAGCCTTGCTGTCTCTGCCTGGCCTGGAGCTTTTGAGGCTCCCAGGATGTTGCCATCCCCGGGTTCTCCAGACACACCTGGATCAACACTTGTTTGCCCACAAAAATCACGGTGAAGTGAAAGGATGAAACAAATGAATGCAAATAGGAGCAATTATTAATTACTGCAGTGTGGTTCAGCCACCCTTCTGGGAGCCAGGCTGAGTGGGAATGGGGAAAGGTGGAGAGTTTGGAACTGCAAAAAACCAGAAAAAGGAATAGAAAAGGGGATGGGATGTTTCTTTTATTGTTTCTGGTCATGATGCAGCACAAGGTCCAGAATCTTCTCCCTCCCTGCTGTGAGAGGTGTTTGTACTGGCAGGGCTTCAAGCTGGTATCCCCAGTGCACCAGTTAAACCAGTAGTTACCAATTTTTTTGCAAGCCACGCTGGGACTATAGGAATTTTATTCCTTCACAGTGTTGAAGGAAAGGGATTTTGCTTGCCAAAGGGCTTTCTTATGCTTGAGGATGATTTATGGGCCAAGCTGAGCCACTTGTGGAAAAGGCAAAGCAGCTCTTGGCAGCACCCCCAGAATCCACTGCAGCTGTGGGGTAGTGAAGTCATCGGCATAACAACCACTGCAAACAGAATAACAAAGTCTGTTCTGTTCTCGTTTAAAATAATCTTTCCAGTTCAGCAACCACATTAAACTTACCTTTCTGCATGCAAAAATCATAAAAGGCCGATAGTTCTGTGCAGCTTGGAGTGTCTCCCTTTGATCACTGCCCATCTCTCCTGCACCCTGCACACTTGACCCGAGTGTCTCCCCTGAAGGAGTCAAGTGTGTTATGTCACAGTCTGTGTCTGCCCCTTGTTTGCACTCCTTTGTTTGGCCTTGCATTTGAAAAAGCAGAAAAACACCCAGAGTTTCTTCCTTTTAAATAACAAATTTTGCTTCTGCCTTTTAACTTGTTCCTAAGCTGATTGCAAAATGAGGAATTCTGACTTTAATTTTTCTTGCCTTTGTTTCAGGTCTCCTCAGATCCTCCTGCTTCCAAAAAGCCCAAAATAGATGACTCTGCTTCCCAATCTCCAGCTTCTACTGAGAAGGAAAAACAATCCAGTTGGTTACGGTCCTTATCCAGTTCATCTAATAAGGTGAGTATTGAATATTTTGTAATCAAGAGTGAGCAAATTGGCAACTCTTACACAAAGCATTGCTCTACTGAAACCAGAGGAGAAAATGAGGGAAAGAACATGGCTGTGGTTTCTAAATTAGTAACATTTCTACCCTTTTCCTAGTCAGCACTGAGCCACACAGTCCCCCCGGATTCCTGGTCACCCTCCAGTGCTCATTGGCCTGGATTGTGACAGGGAAATAAAGAATTCCCCTGTGCCTTTGAGGTACAGGAATCCTGCAAGGCTCAGAAGCTGTTTGTGATCCCTACAACCTACACAGAGCCAAGAAAACCCCCGAGTGCAGATCCCCTCTGCCAGCTCCCCCTGAGAGCAGCTGTGGGGATAACTGGGGGTGCCCCGGGGAGCCCCTGGGTGGTGATGGATGGTTTCAGAGGTCGTTGGGGTCGCTCATTTCCTGCCCTGTCCCCAGAGCATCGGCTGTGTCCATCCCCGGCAGCGCCTCTCCGCCTTCCGGCCCTGGTCCCCCGCGGTCTCTGCCGGTGAGAAGGAGCTCTCCAGCCACCTGCCCGCCCTCATCCGGGACAGGTAAGGACACAGGGACACACAGGGGGGCTTGGGGTGGCAGGGGGCTCTGGGTTTGTCCCCGTGTGCAGTGAGGGTTTTAATTTGCAGGAAGGAAACACAAACCGGTGTTGCTGGTTTGTGCATGAAGGGGTTAAAGGTGGCTCCTGCCATGAAAGGGTCAGGTGGAGGCTGCAGTGAAGGGGAGCTCACTCGGGGTACAGTCCCTGAAGGAATTGGGCTTTGCTGCCTAAAGGAGGGTGGAGTCCCTGTCGTGGGGCAGTGGTCAGGGAGGTGCAGCCATTCCCAGGCCCCTGTCCGTGGTACCTGCACAGCCCCATCCTCTCCCTCCACAGAGCCAGGGAGGCTGGAGGAAGCAGAGGTTTCCCCAAACCCTCTGTGTGCCCTGGCCCTGAGGGGTCCTGGCTCTGGAGCCTGTCACACACCGAGGCCACGCTCTGCTCTTGGGCAGGAGCAGCACGGAGTGAGCAGGTGGGACCTGGGTGCCCCACTGGGAGCAGAAAGTGTCAGGGCACTTCAACATCCCTGTGCCAGACTGGAGCTGTGCAGTCTGAAAAACCTCCCAGCCACACTTCTGCCTGAGGGCGATGATTTCTTTGGAAAGTTTGACTTAAGTGACCAGGTGTTTTTAGGGAATGTTATGGAGAACATCTTGTACTGCCCTTATGGACAAGTTTCTTAGAAGCTGTGAGGATTGATTTAAAAAAAAGGAAAATAGAAGGAAAAAAGCCCATCAGCATATCCTAATTTTTAAACTAGGTAGGGAGAAAAGTGGAGTAAGTGCCCTTGGTATCCCTGTGAGAAACTTGGCTGATTTCAGTATTGGATAAAACCCACCTAGAGCAGCTAGCTCCAGGAGAAATTGTAACTGATACCACATCATGTTGTAGGTGCTGAACTGAAGTTGAAAAGTCTTTGCTCTGCTTTTTGCAAAATTTTGAGTATTTGATGTTATGTTATTGCTCCCCTTTGACACCAAGGTTTAACCAAAGGTTTGTTGGTTGTTGTACCTCTGGTTTTACACACAGACACTCGGGTGTGTGTCAGAATCACAGAGGCACAAGAAGATGCTTTTCCACCCCATGGTTTTCCCTAAGGAACTGCTGTTCTGGGTTTACAAAACATTTGTGGATAGATTCAAGTCCAGCTGTGCAGTTGGGTCAAGCAACAGTGCCAAGAAGAGCAGGAGGAAACAGCTTTAGGACTTTGAGACTCTGGAGTTCTCATCTCCTTGGTGCCCTTAGGATATGTGGCACTTGGGACAGGATCCCTTCTCAGGGGCATCTGTCATCCCTGGGTTTAATGAGGGCAAAGCACTGAGCAGTACCAGGGGCAGGTTCTCAGCTGGTGTACATCAGTGAGATTTGTTTGCAGCGTGACCCTGGATTGGGAAGCTCTCCAAAGCCAGGACTGTGACCATTCTCTCCTTCCTTTTTCCTCCCCCTCCAATCCAGCTTTTACTCCTACAAGAGCTTTGAGAGCGCCGTGGCCCCCAACGTGGCCCTGGCCCCTCCAGCCCAACAGAAGATCGTGAGCAACCCTCCCTGTGCCACCGTGGTGTCCCGGAGCAGCGAGTCCCTGGGCTCTGCCCAGCCCAGGAAGAGGAAACACGGCCCAGAGCACACGGCTGTCCCCGAGGCCGCGGCCACCACGGCCACCACCACGGCCACCACGGCCACCGCCCCCGAGGAGGACAAGGAGTCTGAAGCAGAGATTGAAGTAGAAACCAGGGAAGAATGTAAGTGACACGTGTGGCTGCCTTTGTTCCAGGTTATTTGGGCTGGGGTTTTCTGCAGGAGTTCCAGAATTCTGGAAGCCCGGTGCCTCAGTGGTACCTTGGTGACGTGAGTTGCACAGTCACAGTTCAAACAAATTGAATTCAGTCCCTTAAGTCAAGGTCGCATTTTCATCATGTTTCAAGTATCAAAGTATAAAATGAGTAGGTTTTTAATTTCCTTTCCTTTTTAAAATTGATTATTAAGTGTCTCTGTACAAAAGGGAGCACATTTCGAGCTGTATAATATATATATGCCGTATATAATTATGCCTTAATTTTTGACATTTTAAAATTAATTTTCAATGTTCCTGTTTTTCAGTCACCTCCTCCTTATCCTCGCTCTCCTCCCCATCATTCACCTCCTCCAGCTCTGCCAAGGACATGAGCTCCCCTGGGATGCAGCCCCCGGCCCCCGTCAGCAGCTCCTACGAGGTGGCTGCACACCCTGACCCCCACAGCAGCGGGCTGGAGGCCGAGCTCGAGCACCTCAGGCAGGCCCTGGACAGTGGCCTGGACACAAAAGAAGCCAAAGAGAAGTTCCTGCACGAGGTGGTGAAGATGAGGGTGAAGCAGGAGGAGAAGCTGAACGCGGCCCTGCAGGCCAAGCGCAGCCTGCACCAGGTAAGGCTGCCCTGCCCTGCCCTGCCCTGCCCTGCCCTGCCCTGCCCTGCCAGGTACAGCCCAGCTCCCTTTCTCAGGGAGCTCTGAGAAAGGAATTGCCTCGTTTTTCCCAAATAGCAACAGCCTTTGCTGGGGCTCTGTTTGTAAATCCAGCGGGGAAACCAAAGCACAGGAACCAGTCCTACGTTTTTAAGCTTGCCACCTGTTTTTCCTTGGGTTATAAATCCATGGTTACCAAAATCAACATCTTTTCATTACTGAAAAAATCTTCTAGTCCAGCAGAGTTTATTTTTTTTTTCATTTCACTGAACAGGAAACATTTCTGGAGGCTTTAGCTGGAGTTTTAAAGGCTCTGTGAGGGAGGGTGTTCCTGGGACACGGCCACAGCTGAAGTAAGGGCTTTGTCAGGAGTCCCACTGGCCACACTGCTGAGCTTCAGGCAGGGAAGCAGCTCCTCATTCCTGAAATCCTGGATCCAGCCGTTGTATCCGTGGTCAGGCAGGGCTGCAGGTCAGGACTGAGCACAGTGATGGGTCACTGGCTTTTATTTGAGCTGGGGTAAAAAGAGAGCAGAGGAATACAGGAGAGGACCAATGGATAAGATTTGTGTGTCCTCTTTAAATTTTGGTGTGGAGCTGTTCCCAAGCTGGGGCTGGAATCCATGGGATGGAGTAAACAAGGGCCTGGTTTGATCGAGTGTGGGAGACACAAAACCAGCACTGATGCTCTTTTTTTTTAGTTACCCTGAGCAAATTGCTTAATTCCTTTGTGTTCCAGCAAATCTGTGTTGTATTTTGTGTACTTAACTTAAACTTAAATGTGTAATACCTAAATTGTGTGTACTTAAAGCAGAAATTACACAAAGCTGTTGAGTGTTAGACCAAGCCCTGTGTCAGGGGCAGGGGACTCTGGTGTCCAGACATTGTCTCCATGTGGGAAGGTGGGGTTCCAGTTCCACACACAGAAGAGATGTGTGTGTGTTTGTGTGTCCTTCCAGGGGCTGTGGGTGTACTTCCAGGGGTTGTGTGTGTACTTCCAGNTTTTCCTCCCCCTCCGATCCAGCTTTTACTCCTACAAGAGCTTTGAGAGCGCCGTGGCCCCCAACGTGGCCCTGGCCCCTCCAGCCCAACAGAAGATCGTGAGCAACCCTCCCTGTGCCACCGTGGTGTCCCGGAGCAGCGAGTCCCTGGGCTCTGCCCAGCCCAGGAAGAGGAAACACGGCCCAGAGCACACGGCTGTCCCCGAGGCCGCGGCCACCACGGCCACCACCACGGCCACCACGGCCACCGCCCCCGAGGAGGACAAGGAGTCTGAAGCAGAGATTGAAGTAGAAACCAGGGAAGAATGTAAGTGACACGTGTGGCTGCCTTTGTTCCAGGTTATTTGGGCTGGGGTTTTCTGCAGGAGTTCCAGAATTCTGGAAGCCCGGTGCCTCAGTGGTACCTTGGTGACGTGAGTTGCACAGTCACAGTTCAAACAAATTGAATTCAGTCCCTTAAGTCAAGGTCGCATTTTCATCATGTTTCAAGTATCAAAGTATAAAATGAGTAGGTTTTTAATTTCCTTTCCTTTTTAAAATTGATTATTAAGTGTCTCTGTACAAAAGGGAGCACATTTCGAGCTGTATAATATATATATGCCGTATATAATTATGCCTTAATTTTTGACATTTTAAAATTAATTTTCAATGTTCCTGTTTTTCAGTCACCTCCTCCTTATCCTCGCTCTCCTCCCCATCATTCACCTCCTCCAGCTCTGCCAAGGACATGAGCTCCCCTGGGATGCAGCCCCCGGCCCCCGTCAGCAGCTCCTACGAGGTGGCTGCACACCCTGACCCCCACAGCAGCGGGCTGGAGGCCGAGCTCGAGCACCTCAGGCAGGCCCTGGACAGTGGCCTGGACACAAAAGAAGCCAAAGAGAAGTTCCTGCACGAGGTGGTGAAGATGAGGGTGAAGCAGGAGGAGAAGCTGAACGCGGCCCTGCAGGCCAAGCGCAGCCTGCACCAGGTAAGGCTGCCCTGCCCTGCCCTGCCCTGCCCTGCCCTGCCCTGCCCTGCCAGGTACAGCCCAGCTCCCTTTCTCAGGGAGCTCTGAGAAAGGAATTGCCTCGTTTTTCCCAAATAGCAACAGCCTTTGCTGGGGCTCTGTTTGTAAATCCAGCGGGGAAACCAAAGCACAGGAACCAGTCCTACGTTTTTAAGCTTGCCACCTGTTTTTCCTTGGGTTATAAATCCATGGTTACCAAAATCAACATCTTTTCATTACTGAAAAAATCTTCTAGTCCAGCAGAGTTTATTTTTTTTTTCATTTCACTGAACAGGAAACATTTCTGGAGGCTTTAGCTGGAGTTTTAAAGGCTCTGTGAGGGAGGGTGTTCCTGGGACACGGCCACAGCTGAAGTAAGGGCTTTGTCAGGAGTCCCACTGGCCACACTGCTGAGCTTCAGGCAGGGAAGCAGCTCCTCATTCCTGAAATCCTGGATCCAGCCGTTGTATCCGTGGTCAGGCAGGGCTGCAGGTCAGGACTGAGCACAGTGATGGGTCACTGGCTTTTATTTGAGCTGGGGTAAAAAGAGAGCAGAGGAATACAGGAGAGGACCAATGGATAAGATTTGTGTGTCCTCTTTAAATTTTGGTGTGGAGCTGTTCCCAAGCTGGGGCTGGAATCCATGGGATGGAGTAAACAAGGGCCTGGTTTGATCGAGTGTGGGAGACACAAAACCAGCACTGATGCTCTTTTTTTTTTAGTTACCCTGAGCAAATTGCTTAATTCCTTTGTGTTCCAGTAAATCTGTGTTGTATTTTGTGCACTTAACTTAAACATTTATGTGTAATAACTAAATAGTGTGTAATTAAAGCAGGAACTACACAAAGCAGTTGAGTGTTAGACCAAGCCCTGTGTCAGGGGCAGGGGACTCTGGTGTCCAGACATTGTCTCCATGTGGGAAGGTGGGGTTCCAGTTCCACACACAGAAGAGATGTGTGTGTGTTTGTGTGTCCTTCCAGGGGCTGTGGGTGTATTTCCAGGGGTTGTGTGTGTACTTCCAGGGGCTGTGTGTGTATTTCCAGGGGCTGTGTGTGTATTTCCAGGGGCTGTGTGTGTATTTCCAGAGGCTATGGGTGTATTTCCAGGGGCTGTGGGTGTACTTCCAGGGGCTCTGTGTGTATTTCCAGGGGCTCTCTGTATTTCCAGGAGCTGTATGTGTATTTCCAGAGGCACAGCCGAGCTAACAATGGCCTGGCTGGGAAGTGAGATTGTCAGAAGAGTGAATTTCCCATGACCCTGCAGTGTTACTTCACGGCAAGCAGGGCTGGAGGGTTTGACTCGGACGGGGAGGAAATGCTGCTTCTGGGGGAAAAAATAGATCTCTAGTTTCTAATTTAACCATTTAGGAAATGTGAGCCACATCTCTGTGCTTGCTGTGAATGTGTATTTTAACAATGTAGGAGTTTCTTCCTTTGTACATTGAAGGTTCCTTATCATTTTCTCTCCAATTAATGGTTCCTTCATGCATTTGAGATTCCAAGGCAGCAGCTCCCAGCCTGGACAGGGGAATTGGCAGTTCCCAGAGCAAAGTGTGGTTTCCATTCAGCTTCAGCTTTTAGCCTGGAGTTTTCCAGCTCTGTGACAGAGCAGTCCATGGGCTGGTTGTCAGGAGCCTTGTGGCTCACCCCAGAGCTAGAAAAGTCAGTTTGTGTTCTGTCCCTGCCTTGAGTGGATTTTTTGGGGGCTTGATAAAATGGAACTGATTTCTGCTGTCCTGTTGAGCTTTTCCATACACAAAGGACACTCAGAACTGCACTTTGCACGTTGTGCATCTTCAGAGCCTTCAGCTCCAGCCCAGGCACTGCAGTCGGGTGGTTTGGAACGTGGAGCTGGTGCTGGAGCTCTCTCCAACTGCAGTTCATCTTTATTCAGGCCCAGATGGTCGCAGCTATTCTGCTTGACAAAGCAAAATGGGGCTGTAGCGCTGAGCTTTTTGTTATCCTGGGCTTCAGGGTAGCTGGAGTGCAGGAACTCCACAGGATTTAAAGGAGAAGGGCTCGTGCAGAGTTCAGAGTGGGGTTCAGCCGCGGGGCTGCCTCGGTCACGACCAGCAGGAGGTGGGGATGTGGTTTGGATGCTTCCCTTGCACTCACTCCTCACCTGCTTGTGTGTCCCAGGAGCTGGAGTTCCTGAGAGTGGCCAAGAAGGAGAAGCTGAGGGAAGCCACGGAGGCCAAGCGCAACCTGCGGAAGGAGATCGAGCGCCTGCGAGCCGAGAACGAGAAGAAGATGAAGGAGGCGAACGAGTCCCGGATCCGGCTGAAGAGGGAGCTGGAGCAGGCGCGGCAGATCCGTGTGTGTGACAAGGGCTGCGAGGCCGGCAGGCTCCGAGCCAAGTACTCGGCACAGGTGAGGCCAGCAGGGGCTGCAGCAGCTCCTGAGTGCCAGGCGCTGCTCCCACCCTGCTCCCGAGCTGGGGGCATCCACAGAGGGCAGAGCCAGCCAGGACTCCAAAAAACGGGGCTTGCATTTAAATTTGTTCCTTGTACCTGCCACAGAGGTGTGCAGGGCCTCCCGTGGTAAAGGGAGCCCTCAAACACCCTCCTCCAAAGCTGCTGTTTAACATATTTAATTTGTATTTATACATACTTCAAACACCTCACATAATTGAACATAGCCCTGGAAGCTCGTGGCAGAGGGAATTCCACCTGGTGTGACACACAGGTGTCCCTGGAGGTGGGAGCTGCAGGTCCCTGGCACGGTGGCTTTAAGGGAGGAGGGGAAGAGCAGAAGCAAAGCTCAGAATCTCCAGGGCTCTGATAAGGGGAAGGGGAGTGGCCGCCCGCTCCCGCTGAGACACGTCTGGCCAGGAGCAGGAAATGATGTGGGGCTTCCTCCCAGCATCACAGGATGTCTCACTGATAAGGGGTGATAAGGGGTGTCCAGACTAAACAGAGCCACCCTGGGGCTGCTGCGCTGGGCGTTCCCCACAGGGCCCTGGCAGCAGCACCAGGGCAGGTGGACACGGCCTGGGCTGGCCTTGGGGCTCTGCTGTGTCCTGGGGTAACTGGGGGACACTGGGCATTTTCAGTCTTGTAATGCATTCCCTCCTTGGGAAGGAACAGATGAGATTTCCAAAGCTTAAAGGCTACAAATCACCTCAAAAAGAACTCAGGTACCAATTATTCCTCTTTCCTGAGGCCAGGCCTGGCAGATTGGCAGTGTCCCCTGCAGTCACAGCCACCCCTGAGCCCCCCAGGGCTGTCCTTGGGCAAAGGGCACGTGGCAGCTCCTGTTTCATGGCTGGCACAGCTGGTAACAAAACTCCTGTGAGTAACGCGCTCCCAGGGCTGAGTTTTATAAGATGTCATTATAACTTAAGTTCCTAAGTCTTGAGAAATTTTTAAAATAAAGCTTTATACATCTTTGTAGCTACAGCTTGGGGTGCAAGAGGAAGTTGGTCACATACTATTTTTGAGGAAACCACAGTTCTCTAGACAGGCTCAGTCTGACAGAAACAGCAAAAGGCCAGGGTGGGAGCAGACAAGAGTCAGGTGGAAATGCCTCTGTGTAGGCTTAAAGTATTAGATAATTAATAACCATTGAGGAGCTGTGGTTTATGCCTTCCTTTTTCTTACCTTGATACTGAAATCCAAACACGGATGGGGGAGGTTTACCTGCATTTTAGCCCAAAACATTTGAGGTTTCCTTTCCTTGTTCAATGGCAATCTGCTGACTGCTGATGTTTCCTTTCAGGCTGGGTGCTGTTTCTCTGCTATTTGCACCCTGCAGTCCTGGGGGTTTTCTCTGCCTTTCTGTCAGAAACAACCAAACAGGGAGACCAGGGAGGCCAAGGGCAGCTGCAGGTCCTGCTGGGAGCAGAGTGGGGACACTGCAGGGCTCTAATCCATAGCTGGGACAGGCCTGGCCCATCAGCAGCCAAGGCCCTTTCCATTAACATTGTAAAAGAGCTGGAAGTGAATCCCCCGTGCCAACACCTGGGGTTTGCTTTGCTGAGCTGCTAAAGAAATAACAGCCATCCTTGAAGAAGTGACAGAGGTCTGTGGCACTAAGGAATTCTTGAACTCTTCTTAACTCTTCTGGTTTTCCCCTTCCTTTCTGGAGCTGGAGTCACTGGGAATGTTTGGGTTTCAGAGTAAGCAGGTGCTGTACTGCAGTAGTGCACAGAAAAACGGAACGGGGCATTCCTTCCTCACCTCATCGATAATCCTGTGCCTGGAGTACACATTTCCTCGCTCCCCTGGCCCTGTGCAGGGTGTGTGGGGAGGCCCAGGCTCTGCCTGGCCCAGCCACAGCCCTGTGTGTCCTGTCCCTGCAGATTGAGGACCTGCAGGTGAAGCTGCAGCACGCCGAGGCCGACCGGGAGCAGCTGCGCGCCGACCTGCTGCACGAGAGGGAGGCCCGGGAGCACCTGGAGAAGGTGGTCAAGGAGCTCCAGGAACAACTGTGGCCTAAAGCCAGCAGCCAGCCCAGCAGTGAGAGCACCTCGAGCCCCATGGAGAACTGAGCTGTGCTCGTCCCCCAGCACAGGGAGGCAGAGAGTGGGGCTGGGAGTGCACGTGTGAGTAGTGGTGTCCTGGCACACACTTTAGGAGTACGGATTCTCAGTAGTTGGAAGGCAAATGTTGTTACTCTCTAGAACAGAAGCACTGAATTCCGCCTCTTTTTTTTTT
>VZTB01001845.1:268435-282499 GCA_013397245.1 Thryothorus ludovicianus
GTTTAAACCATTATAGTAACCATTATAGTAACTGTGAGCATTAAAAAAAAAGTTCATATATATGTTTTAGGGAAAAAAAAAAAAAAAAATAGAAGAAATATGAAAGGAGTGGAATTACTGGGACAATGTAAAACTGTTGGGAGCAAGAAAAAGTCACACCAAGTCAATGACCTGAACCTGTCTGTGGATCCAGGGGTTGGCCCTTGTGTGTTTGGGATGCTGGAGTCTGGCTCTAGGTGCAGATCTCCTTCTAAAGTGCAATGCAAAAGGAATTTTGATTATGCTTGAGCAGGTTTTGTTTGTTTTTTTTTTTTAAATGTGGGGTTTTATTTTCTTTGTATGTTTTTTTTTTCTGCGATTATTAAATCATATGCATGGATTAAACTCTGCCATATAGTCATTAATGGGCATTATTACTGTCTTATGTAAAGGGGTTCTTTTGTTATGCAGTATGCAGAAAAATGTTCTCAGCCTTATGATTTCCAGATCTGTATTATCCACTTATTTCTTCAAGGGAAACTAAACAACTGTAGCTGTAGCTGATCCTTTTTGTGCATTTCAAATCTCTGGTGCTCTGCTTTACTGCCCTGTTGGGAACCACACAGAGAACACACCCAGCTCCTGGGGCAGCTCATGGAAGCCTGGCTTTGGAAATTTTCCTTGTTTGGGTTTTTTTCCCCTGATCTGTGATAGTTTCTCTCCCTTTATAACCCCCCCCCCAAAAAAATAGCAACATGTCCACGTCCAGCTGTTGTCACCCAGGAAAAGCCACTCCCCTGAGCACACCGTGAGCTCTCAATTCTGAAATGCAGTCACTCACTGGGCATTGAGGCTCCCACACTTCTGGAGGAAGGAAAGCTGCAGGATTATCAAAGGAAAAAAAGCAGGAGAGCAAAATAATCACCACCCAGCAGCCTCACCTGTGCTGCACAGGTGAAGGGTCCCAGGGGCAGCACAGAATCTCCCAAGCAGAATTTCAGAATTGCAGCTGGGGCTTTCCTCTGTACCCCTCACAGTCACTCCGTGCAGGGCCATTCCTGCAGGGAACTCACCCGCAGCTCCCTGGGATTCGGGCCTTGGGAATGAAAGGCCATTTCTCTCAATTGAGGTTTAAAAAAATGAAGATAAATCAGGTGCCAGAAGAGCAGGAACATTCTCCAGCAGCAGCCACTGCCCAGAGGGGCTCAAAGGGCTGGGCCTGGCTTAAACTACTGGGCATTTCCTAACCACGTCCAACAATCAGAGAGTCCTTTCTGCAGAAGAGTTCATCTCTGCAGAGCTGCGATTTCTTTCTAATTCAGAGGAATTAGAAGTGTCTGTGTCCCAGCCCCTGAGGCTGATTCTCGCCGGGGGGCTCTGCAGAGCAGCCCCCGTGTGAAGGTGCTCGAGGCCAGGGAGCTCTGGGGTCATTCCTGTGTCTGCAACACCTCAGTAAAGCTGAGCCTGTCCCACGGAATCGCTCAGTAAAGCTGAGCCTGTCCCACGGAATCGCTCAGTAAAGCTGAGCCTGTCCCACGGAATCGCTCAGTAAAGCTGAGCCTGTCCCTCGGAATCCCTCAGTAAAGCTGAGCCTGTCCCTCGGGATCCCTCAGTAAAGCTGAGCCTGTCCCTCGGAATCCCTCAGTAAAGCTGAGCCTGTCCCTCGGAATCCCTCAGTAAAGCTGAGCCTGTCCCTCGGAATCCCTCCCTCGCTGCAGCCCCTGCTGCATTCCCAGCAGGAATTCCACCCCCAGCCTCTCTGTGCTTTAGTTTCCTTTAAGAAGTTCCAAGGGAGAAGAGGTGTTTCATACAGGCTGTTGACTCTCCCTGTACCTACAAATATATTACTACTTGTATATTCAGTTTAATTACTCCTTGTTTCTATTACTGAACGAAGACTTAACGAAGGGAAAAAAAAAAAAACCAACAGCAATAACATTCATATCTATGGAGCAGCTAACTCTATACATAATATTCTGCTTTTCAAACAGAACTAGCCAATGTAAAAAAAAAACATTAAAAGTAAATTCAACATGTAAATACTTTTTTTCATTTTACACTGTTGTATTATAAGTGTATATGGTGTTTACTTTTTCAAAACTCTTTCTTACCTGGTAGTTGTCTTGTTTTATGAGTTGTGTTTTTAACTGAGAAGAAACCTTTGCTGTCTGTTAGGAAAAAACAAAACAAAATCTTTTTGCAAGTTTTCAGTGTGGGTTATAACCTTTTCTCCATCATTTGCATTTTATTTGTCCTTATTTTCACTGTAAAGTATTTTATTACCAAAAGGTTGGTTTTTGTTCCATTCTGCCCTCTCAGCAGTCCATGTGTTTTAGAGAGAAGTTTTTTTGTTGGCTTGGTTGTTGTTTTGTTTTTTGGTTTTGTTTTGTTTTTTTTTTTAAATTGAAAGAACTCACAGAAATGACATTTTTTCAATTGAAGAAAAATAAATCTTTACATTTATAATAGCCAATAGCATTTCAGCACATTTTTGTTATCCTGGTCTCTCCTATGCTGCTGCTAATGACAATATTATGACTTACTCTACTATTCTAGAACTATTTTTATGTAAGTAATGTATGCTTTCTTGTTTATAAATGCCTGATTTAAAAAAAATAAGAAAAAAGCTTGGCATATTTATCTATTTCGCTGTGTACCTTGATAGTCCTTTTCCACCCCCTTTTCCACATCCCCTCCCCTCGATGCAGATAATATTGTAAAATAAAGGACTTTATGAGATTATGTATGAAAATAGCTATGCTTATATACCACAGTGACTGAATGTACAGTGTATAGACGCATTACCGAAAATAAAATTGTTTGTCCAGAAAAAAAATAAAGAGCTCTGGGATGTTTTTGGAGTTCTCTGTGCTTTGCTGAGGTGCTGCTCTCCCCCCCTTTCCAGGAAAATTCCTGATTTTCCTGGGGAGCCCAGGGAAGGACCCTCCCCGAGGCATCATTTAACTCAAAACCTCTGCAGGGCTGCACTGATGCTGGAATTTCACTGCATTCCACTGCCTGGGGAAATTCTGACACTCAAGTGAAATTTCTTTGGAATAGTGAGGATTGTAAGCATAGAGAAAGTTTGTTCTAGGTCAAAGGAAAAGAAACACAAGAGGGGAAAATTCAAAAAGCAGGAGATGGAAACATATGTCAGAATAATTCTCTCATGGTTTTCTGAGAAGTGGCTGCAGAATTTCCACAGCTCTGGGACATTTCTGAAATGCCTTTGTAAAGCAGTGGAAAAGCTGGAGAACGAGCAAAAGAGCTTAAAAAAATAAATCTCTTCTTATTTGAGACTCACCCAGATTTCCAAGGGTGGGTTTGTGTCCTGAGTGCAGCTGCACATCCTTGGGGAGGGATCATGGCCCATCCTCATCCCTGTCCTTCACCTGCACAGCCTCACTGTGACTCTGGGGCCTGAAAATAAAAGTTAAAATAACTTTCCTCCTGCTGTTCCTTCTCAGATTTGTCATGGTATTCCTGTTCCAAACTAAACAGCAGACTAGATTTGGGTTGATAAGGCTTGGTACCAGAGGCTGAAAAAATTATAAATTCTGTCTCCAAGGACCTCTGAGTGCAACAGCACAGATTGGTGAAGCCCAGTCAGGCTGTCCTGTGTTTCTGGGTAAGGGGTAACCAACTGCATTTGAAAATTGTGGTGACAAAATAACTTCAGTTTATGAGGAATGAGAAACATCAGGAATGAGACCTGAACCTGCTCGATAACCAAGGCTGAACTGACCCAAACTCAAAGTAGCTGAAATAAATATAAAATAGAAATAAAAATCCAATTTCCTGAGTCCTGGTGTGCAAACTTTTCATGACTTATTCAAGAGCTTGTGTTACCCAGCCATCAGAAAACCACTCAAACCCCAAACACGGGGTCTATGTGGCAAATCCAAACCTTTTGTGGGGCACAGCTGAAAGAAACAGCCACAAAATCCCACAAATGGGGTCAAAAAGCAGCTCAGGGGTTCCCAGTGTCCTGTGAGCATCCCCCTGATCCCAGCCTGGCAGGTGGAGCACGGGGGGCTCAACACAGAGCAGGGAGAGGCCTGAGGGATTTTGGGGAGATTCCTTGGTACAGCTCAAGGGATCCAAACCAAACCTTTCAGGTGCTCCCACCTTCATTTGCTGAAAAGTTTTTAAAGAAACACATCCTGCAGGGAAGGGATCCACTGTGTGGAAAATGTCAGGAATCTGGGAAGCAGCAGAAGCCCAGGAATGCCAGAGTTAAAGGAGAGCTGAGCTCTGGGGCACTGTCAGGAGGAAGAGCACAGCTCTAATAAAACCCAGCTGTGTGACGTACACGCCACTGGAATTTTTATGAGATGGCTTATGTGCACTTTAAGCATTACCTGACTGCAATGCAAATTCCCACACACTTTTATTTGGGAGGGAAAAAAAGTTTCCACAGCTCTCTGGGCTGGACTGATTGAGCTGAATTGTTCTGTACAGCATCTGTGGGGTTTCTGGCTCATCGGTTTGGATTAACTTTTGTATTTGTTTCTGTTGAGTCAGCTCAACCTAGAGCCTTGAGAATTTCACCCTTCTAACACTGCCCCAGAGCCACCCTGGCCCAGCCATCCCAGCCCTTCCACATCCCATACCTGTGCAGCTGAGGAAGAACAAGTGTGAGTTGTTCCTTCAAGGAACAAGAGGACACCTGCACAGGTCAAAAGAAAATGAGGTTTCAGTGCTTCAAAGGTCAGATTTGCTCCTAAGTCTCATTTCTGTAAACACTGTAAGGACCACAAGCCTGAGTGACCGTGATCTTGGGAAGAAAGTTTACAAAGAGCCCTTTATAAATCCTCTTTATAACACAATGTTTTGGGTTGCTCCAAATGTGCTGGGTTCCAGCCCTGGAACAGAAATTCCTTTATTGTCTGGCTGTCAGGAAAGGTCATTAAACCCTTCCCTTTATGTGGCCAAGGATCAAACAGGTACCACACAGTGCACGAGCAGAGCTCTTGGCCACACAGCCCGTGAGTGAAACCACTCCAGCCAGCTCAGATGGATTCCCTTGGCAGCATCCCCAGTGCCAGTGCCCTCCCTGCTGCTCGTGGTCCCAGCAGGAAGCACCCACCAAAAATCTCCTTGGCAGTGCCAGCTGCAGCCCCAGCAGGGCCAAGTGTCCCTTCCCAGGCTGCTCAGCATTCCTGAATGCAGCTCCTGGATTTCCAGCACTGCTTTGCAGTGACCACTCAGACACAGAGAAGTCAAATTTCCTTCAGTTGCTTTTCCAGCCCACAAGGTGAGTGGAGCAGCAGAGGAAGGCAGGGCACTGAACCTTCCCAGTTCCATTTCCTGGCGTGTTAAACTCCCCCACAAACCCTCTGCCCCAAATTCCAGCCCCTCTGCCTGGCAGCAGCTCCCAGCTCAGGATTACACTGCAGTGCCAAGGGATTCAACACACGCAGCATTTTTCAGCAATAGAGGTTTCCTAGTCCTGGCTCTGCAGCCTGCAATTACTGCATCTTTGCTGATGTCAGCCCTGCTGCCTTCCCTACAACGCTCTGCATGGAAAAACCGGGATGGGACTTTGGCTGCACCAAAAAAAAGAACCCGGGATGGGATTTGTACCTCAGGGCTGGGACAGACACGAGGCTCCCAGCTGGACCTGCTGCTGCGGCTGCAGGATCTGCATGGGAAGTTCTGAGCTCCTTGTGCCCCCCGAGCCCCGCTGGTGCTGTTGGATGCCCGGGAAGTTGCCAGGGAGCAGCAGCCCAGGGCAGCTGCCACCGTCCGTGCCCAGCTCTGAGCACACCACACGCAGCTCCCGTGCAGGGATCCCGTGCTGCTTAATTCAATTTGGCAGATAACGCTGGGGAAAGGCATTGATTTCCTCCCCTCGCTCCCTCCTTCCCTTCCATCAATTTTCCCAGATAAGCAGCCTGTGGCTCAGGTCCTGCTGGTGACGGATGCCTTGTAATTGCTCTGAATGGATTATCCCCAGACATGGAGCAGGCATTTACAGTGCACAGCTGTAATCAGAAACACTCGCACCCGGGAGAGGGGCTCTGAGGAGCAGACAGCTGGCTCTGGCCTCTGCCTTGTCTCTCTGCTCTTATATTAAGCCTAACTTTATGAATTTATATTTTTAATACAGTAATATCCAGGACACGCAGTGAAATCAGGGTCCAGATGGGCTCAGTGCCATCCCAACCCTCAGAACTGATCTCTGACAACAGCTCAGCTCGGGCTACAAAGGGATGGTCCACCCTGCACACATCTTTCTAAAGATCTTATTAAAAGATCAAATTATTATTTGGCTAAATAAGAATCCACCCACTCGAATGGGTAACATCACCCCGAACTTGGGAAATCCATGCAGACACACTCTGCCCTGGCAATTACCGGCTAAAGGACTTTAGATGAGGCAGTTCTCACCTCAGCTGATTGCTGCTTTTCTCCCCCTGCCCAGACTAAATTGTCGGCAGGTTGTTTACAAAGATCCCAGTGACTTTCTAATTTGTGTGTCTGGGGGGAGAAAACCCATGAATAACTAAGTGTGAGACAGACTGTTACACAGGAACAAAACACAGCAATTTGATCCACTGTATTTTAATTTTGTGCAATTATCCACGGCAGCCCAGCACCAAGGAACAGCAGATCCACGTTCAGGATGCTTAGACTGAAAATCTGATCAACATCAAAGTGTTTTCCCCTGGAAACTTTCATTGAGGTAACTTAATGAATGAAGGAAACAGCAGAACAGCACTCAGCAAGAAAAAGCTGATCCTGTTCTACATTCCCTGCTACTGGAAGCTCTCTCACACACTGGGGTTTCCTCCCCCGGCGCTGGTTTTCCTCCAGGATCCTGACATTAAACAGCAGAGCATGGATTGTGCAGGACTCAGGAGCTCTCAACCCTCTCTGGTTCGGTGCTTGTGCCCCCCCGGTTTCCATTCTCTGCTCTGCAGCATCACTTTGGTCTCCCTGTGCAGGACAGGGGCAATGGCACCTCCACAGGAAAGGTTCAGTGTGAGCAGTACAAACTTCACTGCTCCAACCTTTAATTCTAACCAAAACCCAATCCTGCTCTGAAGCAAAGTCCATCTAACCCCACGCTCCGGCTCCCTCTGCTATCTGTGAAAGCGCCAGGAATTCTTTCCTGGATAAATGACACGTTGCTGCCGGTTTGGTGCTGGAATTGGGAATCCTTCCCCGCACACCCCACCCCTCCCTGGCCAGCACAGCCCTGCAGGGCCTGGCCTGAACTGGTGCCCATTTCCCAAAACTCCGGGGAGTGACACCTTACAGCGTTTCACACTGATTTATTAAAGAGCAGAAATCAACTAGTCGGGAAAAAATCTTCGTTCCAAACTCACCCAACAGAGCCCCTCTCCCATTTCTGCCCCCAGAAGCAGGCAGCAGGCAGGGGCAGAGGGGACAGTGGCTTTGGGACCACACGTGCACACGCTGGCCCGTGCAGCCGGGAGATAATGGGCTCTGCAGGTCACTGCCTCTGGAGCACTGTTATCTCTGTGTAACATACACCTTGGTGTGTCTTACTGCTTAATTACAGCTGATACACAGGCCATAATATTGCTTATCATTAGCCAGAGGATGACAATTACCATTTAAGATTAAACAGCTTGCTTTCTTCAGCCAAGTCTCCATGTGACACTTCCTTGCCCAAGAAAAGATTTGCACATGCAGAACAAATCCCCAGACTAATTGGGGATGTGCTCCTCACAGGGAGGTGGAATTTTGGAAGCAGATGAACATCACCAACAGTCACTGCAGGGTTCGGCAGAGCCCTGAACCTGAGGTGAAAACAGCATTTCACAGAATTTCGGAGGTCTCTTGGCTTTATCAGGGCTCTTGTTTCTGAAACGGACACAGTGAGCAGAGTTGGAAGCAGTTGCAGAGCCCGGACTATTAAAGGATCAGCAGAACTGCTGAGGCTGCACAAGCTGAGCTGTCATTAAGCAGCTTCGCCCTTCCCACAAAACACAGATGTGTTCCTGTGCACAAACATGTTTTTGTGTTACTGTGCACAGACAACACCAAAACTGCTGCGAAATATTCTGCACTGAAACCCACCCAGGCCTGAGAGGTTTCACTACTGATCACCTACTAAAAAACCAGAAAGGCTGAGTGAGAACCACATCCCTGCACCTCTGCTGAGCATTTCTGAGATTCCCTCAGAGCAAAGCCTTTCCCCCCAGAACATCAATGTGATCACGTAATGTTATATATAATATTATATATAATACATAACATAATGTCACAGGTCAAGGGTTTAAGTCTCGTGTCCTGTATTTTGTCCACTCCCATTTATCCCATCCAGCACTGCACAAGGGTAGCACACATAAATCCTCCAAAAATGTGTTCTGATCTTTCTCCTGCAGTAGATTAAAAATAGCCAAGAGCAAGAGCTTTTAGCATTCTGTCATAGCAATTTCTCCATCAAATAAGACGGGTGGCCAGCTCCAGGGGAAGGAATGAACCCACCCCGGGATCAGAGCATGGAAAAGGCTGAGTTCCACCTCCAAGGGGCAGGAGCTGTGCCCTGGGTGGAAATCCCTGCTGAGCTCCCTCCCTGAGCCCTGTTCCAGCACAGAACATCCAGGGAGACTTTTCTTCCCTCCCTGCACACTTTTCATTTGAGCCTCAAAACAGTTTGGGGAGCTCAGGCAAAAGTCTCAGGTCCTGGTTTGGATTTTGAAATCCTCCAGAATGACTTTGGACATAACTTCCATTTGAGGTTTTACTTTTAAAAAATATTCTTTGAAGACAGGTGCTAATTTTGGCTATCCAAGATAATGATCAGAGTTCCAGTCACTCGAATTTTCTGAAAACCGAAAGGCCAGGAAGTGAATGGCCACAACAGAACATCTTCCTCTCATAATCCTGCTGAATTATTCTGTTATTAAACCCTGTTATTTCTTGGGGTCTTGTGGTGCTCTTGCAGCAGTGAGATGCACAACACCAGCATTAAAGCACACAACACCTTTTTCACCTGCACAAGCAAATCCTGACAAAACCCTCTCCTGATCCATTCATGTCTGCTGGGAATTAATGGTTCTTTTTTAAAACTTCAAGACCTGACTGCCTGAAAGTGAATCCACCTTTCTGTTATCAGCTGGTTTGATAAAGGTCCAGCCTATGGCTGCAGCTGGGTTTCCTTGTGTCCTTATCTCACCACAGCCACAGTTGCCAAAGTGGAATAGATGTCCAAAGAATTTATTCAGGAAACTAAAGCTTCCAAAGCTGCAGCTGCTTCCACATGAATTCAGTGATGCACGGTTTCCCAGCAGCTCACAGAGACTGGAACATCTGTTTACCAGACACCTTTATGACATTCTACCTCAGTGTGCTGAGATCTCGAGAGTTTATCACATTAAATCTTGCACAGGTGCTAAATAGACTGCACTCAAAATCTCCCCCAAAAAAACAAAACCAACCAGCAACCAGAAAAAACCTACTCAAACAAAAACAAATCAGCACAGTCTTGCTCATAATCCAGAAAATCCTGAGAAACTGAGACTTTACTCTCTGCCACAATTCAGAGCCCAACTTTCAGGTTTTCCAGAGAGGCTGCCCTTTTATTTCAGGTTGATTGCAGATCCCATTATCTTAGAACATAAGTAAACATAATATTGTGTATTTTACACACACAAATATACATATATAAACCAGATAACCAGCACCTGTAACACAGATGTGCAGCTCTCACTTGTTCAAGTTATCAATGAGCACTTTCAGCATCATGTGGAGAAACTGGAGCATCACCTGTGAGTCAGAACTGGGTAAAGTCTACAGAATTTACCCAGTATTTCCCAGTGGTTCCCCTTTTCCAAAACACACTCTCATTTGCATCACATTTCACTTGTGCACCAGGGAAGGAGTCTCTGCTTTGCTCTCCACTGTCACAGCTGGGACAACCTCCCACATGAGAGATTTCCACTCTTTTCTGAGGGGATGCTCACCAAGCAAACAGCCTTCACCTTCCTTGCACACTGCAGCTCTTGGATTAGAGCAGAGAACATGGGGAAAAGCACATTTAGGGGTTGGACTGGATGTTCTTTAATGCTCCTTTCCAACACAAACCATTCTGTTATTCCATGACACTTGTGGTATTTGTGTTTATGTTTTTCCATAGGTTTTTTAAACTTTAGGGAACCATTTGTGAGGCCAAAGTAATGTGGATTCACATGATCCCAATCACATGCTCCTGTTGGCTTTGATGCCAGGATCAAGAGAAGAGATCCTGTGTTATTTTTATGCTTCTGTTTCATTTATGTTATTTTAGCCTCATTAACGGGCCTGTGGAAGGGGAAGGGCCCATGAAAAACACACACAAGTGCCAGGACATTGGGTTAGTTCAGATTTAACTGAATTAAAGTTTTTGAAGTATCCTCAGAGCTCCCTTTGGGGTTTGGGGAGTGGGGCAGGTTCCATCTGTTGGACCCTGCAGCATCCTCTGGCTACTGAATCACGTAAGAAACCCTCTGACACACAAAAATCTGCAATTTCCTATTCTGCAGCACTGACAGAAGACAGAAAACAAAGGTACTGCTGCTGAACTTCCCACCAGAAGCCAATCCAAAAGGAGGGAATGGGGTGAGTCAAGCAGGGCCAACAGCACCCTTAAAGGAAAGATGAGAAAATAAAGGGAAACACGTTCATCACAGTTATACTGAAAGATATTTGTGATTTTTATCATTCATCCTTCGGTGTCCTGTGGATGGAGGTGAGCATGAGATTCAGCCCCAGCCCCTGGNCCATCCTTCGGTGTCCTGTGGATTATTCACACGTGGAGGATGGAGGTGAGTATGAGATTCAGCCCCAGCCCCTGGTGATTTGTGACACCAGAGATAAGGAAGGGCCTGACTCTCCCAGCCCAGTCAGAAACATCTCCCAGAGCCCTTCCAGCTCAATCAGGCATTCCCCATTTTCTTCCAGCTGCCAGTCATCATAACACCTCCTCCTCTGTATCCTCAGGATAAATCCTGGATGCATTAGAGCCAAGGGGCTCCGACAATTCCAGCTAAGGTGCACTCAAAAGGGAATTTCCTTCTCTGCAGGGTCTCACACCCCTCCTGAGGCAGGAGGATCCTGGAGCTCAGCAACAGAGGCCCAACACTGCCCTCTCTGCCCCTGCCCTTGGTCCCACACCACGCCAATTTTCCATTTATAAGCAGTTTATATGGAGGCAATAAACTGTTCTCAGGTGTTATAAACATTTTGCAGGCTGGGCCACTGCACACGCTGGGGTGAACAATTATTTACTAAGGCAGGCACTAATCATTTACAAAATGGGTCTGAACTGAGGCTGGGTGTGATCCCCTGCTCTGTGCAGTGCCTCTTATCTTGGCTGCCCCACCGGGGCTGGCCAAGGATCTCCACAGTTCAAAGATTAACCAAACACCTCAGGGAAGGAGCAGCCAAGGAGCTGTGACAGGCTCACACCTACCACAGGTTGGAGTAACAAAAGTACAATAAATACAGGAAAGTTCACTAAACCTCCTTATCAAATGACCCAAATTTCTGAGTCCTGATTTTGCGTTATCTACAGTTCCACTGTTTGTTTGTAGGGATATAAAGGGTTGTGCCAAAGTTCCTGGATATGGTGCTGCAATCTTTAAACCCTCTGAGTTTTAGGTGTCCTAATATGATGGGTGCTTTTCTTGACCACCTGGGAGTCTTTCCTGTCCACTCTGGAAGGATACAAAGGCACAGCTTATTTTTTTTTTTGGCATTTTTGGTGGGATGAGTCAGAGAGTCGTGAGCTCAAACTGCTGAACACACTGGTATTTCCAGACACCTCAAATGTTTCTATGACACAAGAACATTAGGAAATATAAAACATCTCTTTACTGTCAAACCAGCATTGCCTTGTCCTGCCAAACAACCTGATTGCTGATTGGGGTTTCTGGGATTTTTTTTTTTCCTCAGTATGAGTTCAAACCCTGTGCACTTCTGCCATATATCAATTATCCATTATGTAAGTGATCTTCTTGCATTAAATCTGATTTAGGATGGCTTCACAATACAGGGCATCAGCAAAACAGCACTCCCTTCAGCAAGTCACCTTCCTCTGGCAATAATTTTCATGCTTCAAAACTACTTGTGAACCAGCAGAGCTGAGAATTCCTCCTCCAGCACCTCCTCCTGCAACAGGTGTGTGCTTTCCACATGGAATTATGCAGCAGAGCCCATTTCCCCCTTGACCATCACAGTCTGCTCCCGCACAGAAGCTGGTTTAGATGATGAATGAGCCACCCTCAAGCTCTGATGTGAGGAAATGTTTAAGCAGATCCCTGACAGAGCCAAAGGGAGCTGCTCAGCCAGAGTGGGACTGTTCACTGCTCAGACACGTGCTTGAGCATTTTCCTGAATGGAGGATGTGGAGCCAAGGCCTCAGGGTAACCCTGGAGACACGAGAAGTGTCCAGGCTGCGTTTGTGAGCCCGATAAGCTCTAATCTGATAAAGACTTCACCACCCCAGCTGCGTCAGAGCTGCAGCAAGTGGATATTATGAGGGTGCTGCTTATCTGGCTGAGAACAAATGGAAACTCATTCCAAGAGCTCAGTGCCTCGGAGATAAAGCTGGGGAGGCCTTGTAGGGCGGGCACGGGGAGATGAGGTTATCAGAGTGACAGACAGGCCTGGAAAACCCCACCTCTTCATTACTGTGGCAATTAAAAGATAAAAGCCAAGGGCCTTCAAAAGCTGTAGAGGTGTCTCCTTCCAGTTTAAATCACTGGATGTAAAGCACTTAGGAGCTTTGAAAATCTGGATCCTATTGGCACTGATTTTAATGGGCAATCAAATTTATATTGCACTTTTTAAAAAGACCTGTCCCCATTCATTCCTCATGAGTCATTGCAACAAATGAATCCGCAAATTTAGGTTAAAAAGGGAGGAATCCATAAGGGAATCATGATCTGTATTTCATATCATCCCCCGTGATGGAATACCAGTTCCAAGGGGGATCTCAGCACCAAAAATGAGCCCTTCAGTTTGGGGTAGGACAACAATTAAGATGGACAGGATAACAATTAAGATGGTAGGATAGCAATTAACAATTTTTGTATGATGAATATCTGGGTACCTCTCCAGTTGACTCAGTGACAGCTGTAGGGACACAATGCCTTCAAAAATAATGCTCAATAAGTCTCTAAATTAAGCCACTGATGATTAGCACTGAAATTTCAAACAGAAGTATTTCCCCTTTCAAGATATGCCAGGGCTAAAGGAAAGTTAAAATAACTTTTTTCTTCCTATATCTTGAAAACCACTCTGTAACAAGGCCAAATCCTACGGAATAGGCAGTTTTCTCACCCAGTGAAACAGAGCCTCGGCCAGTTTCATTTCCCCAGCACTGAAATGTTTAAATTCCCTGCTTTACCGAAGAATTGCAGCTCTGAGCTCCACTCCGTGCACTGTTTCAGTTCTCAGGAGGTTTGTTTCCCACAGCTGCTCTTCAGCCAAGCTGTGAATGAACCTGAAAATTCATTTGAAAACCCCTCTATGGTTTCTCATGCTTTCACAATTACAGTATAGCTTTCCTCAACATTTACACCACCCCCTGCAGGGAATTCCCCCGGCACAGGGCTAAAATTTACCGGGGAGGCTTGTAAACCCTGATAAGCGTTTCATCTCCAAGAGGGCAGAAACTCGGTTTCAAGCGAGTCTGGGAAATTTCCTTCTGCAGGCTCCGTGATGGTGCCAGGGAATTTTGGCCTCTGCGAGCTCAGCGATGCCGCTCTGGACCCTCCGAGGTGTCGGGGAGGACTCGCAGGAATTCATGTGAGAGTCGGGAGCGCTGCTGTCGGTCCCTGGGGATGGGACCCGCCGGGACAGCCCCGTCCCTGCCGGGGCAGGGGGGACACAGAGCCGGGGGGACTCTGCGGGGATGGCACAGGAGGCACTGCCCGCGGCTGGAGCCTGTNAAGGATTACAGTGTGCAGAGTTTGGGGTGTGCAAGGATTAGGCTGTGCAGAATGAGGGTGTGTGAGTATCAGGGTGTGCAAGGATCAGGGTATGCAGAATGAGGTGTGCGAGGATTGGAGTGTGCAAGGATCAGGGTGTGCAAGGATCGCAGTGTGCAAGGATCAGGGTGTGCAG
>VZTB01001846.1:0-10983 GCA_013397245.1 Thryothorus ludovicianus
GCCCCACAGAGGACTACAAACACATTTTTTCTGTTTTTACTAAAAAAGGGGCAATTGTGGCAGAACACAGAGTGTTCAGAAAGGTTCAGTCACAGTGTTCCCAGGCCTAGCCTGGGAAAGCATGATAAAAGAATCCAAAACAAAGCTTGGCACCTGGTGTTTTTCTAACCACAGTACGTGATGTTTTTGCTAAGCTCTGAAGGATGTTTATCTGAAGAGGTGTTGGCCTTCTTGACCAATTAGGTTATTGTATAATTTCACTAACCTATCCGCTTGTAGATTGCGAAGCACACTATAAAAGTGTTGCTTTGTTTGAATAAACTGCTTTTAGCCGCAAGCCTTCTGAAATCACGCGTTGCTGTGTTTCTTTTGCTGCTTGTAACCAATTACAGCGACAATTGAGGACATGAGATCTCTGCAGTCCAGCAGGCTCTCATCCTCTCTGCTCCCAAAAGATTGGAAACTGGCATTCATTGATATCAAAGATTGCTTTTTTAACATCCCTCTCCATCCTAGAGATGTCCCGAGATTTGCATTTTCCATCCCATCAATTAATAGACAAGCCCCTCTAAAAATTATTACAATTCTAAAATTCTAAAAAATATTACAATTCTCAAAAGTATTGTTCTTATGTGTCAATCGTAAGGAATATTCTCCTTCTATCCCTGTCCAATTGGCACAGGTACTATTTCCTTCCTGCATGTTCCCAAATTTTTGTCAAATTCCTGACTAAAGCTCCCCATGGGACTGGATTTTCTGCAGAGGTTGGTGTTGGCAAACAAGCTGTTATAGAAGTTACATTCTGTAATCTGCAAAAATCTTGTACTAACTTTAGGACCACATTCCCCCTCCCAGAGTTTAACAATATAGCTTCTATTACTATTATTATTATGCAGTTATTTATCATCTTCATCTAGATCCACTAAATATTATACACCTAGAAAATCATATTCTATGCATAAAACAATAGGACTTGTTAAAAAAATCCCCAAAAACAAAACCTTCACAGTGTTAGTCAGTCTTGTTTCTTCTGTCTTTAATGTGTGGCTGCTGGTTTTACCTGCATGAGATGAACCCAGGGTTTTATTTCTTGAGTGCAATGTAGGTTACCAGAAGGATTTAGAAAAGTCTTTTTCACTTTTCTTTTAAGGGTTCAGAGTTCTAAGTCTTTACATATACAGAAATCTGCAGGTTGGTATGGAGGAACGGGTGCATCCAAAGCAATTGGTCCCGAAAAAGTTATAAACCAACAGAGTCCAGCAAGTTTTTCCTAAAGAAATCAAGTATAGATTTAAATCTGTTTCTCCCTCTGAATGTATTTCTCTGGGAATTGATGGTGTTTGATATGGCTGTCCATACAGCAATTCATAGGGATTTGAGTTTTTGACCACAGCTGAATTCTTACTCACCAAAAGAGCTGGAGGAAGGGCCTATGGCCATTTTAAGGAAGTTTCTTGGCACATTTTGCAAATTTGTAATTTCAAAGTCTGATTCATCCTTTCCACTTTCTCACTTGACTGTGGTCGCCAAGGTGTATGTAAGTCCCATTTTATACNACCTCAAATCTTGGTATGATTTCTTTAAGCATGATTTTTACCACTTCCCTAACTTTATTGGTGCAACAGGGAAAGGCTTCTGGTCATCCAGAGAATGTATCTACCAATACCAAAAGAGACCTATACCCATTTTTTCTGGGTAATTCAGAGAAATCTATTTGCCATCAATGTCCAATTGAATTTCCCTGTTTAATTGTTCCAGGAGGTGTCCTTTTCCTATTTATGGGATTGTTTTTTAAACAAATTGGACATTTCACTGTTATTGGTTTTCCTATTTCAGTCATTCCCACACTAAGTACAGAGTTTTGGAGACTAGCTATCATGAATTAATTCCCCAATGGGTTTTATGTTCTTTTTCCATTATTTTCTCATTACAGAAGGTGGAACTAGAACATGTTGGCTATTTGTTACCCACCATCCCCCCTGATTCTTAGTGACTATTAATGTATTTGCTAATCATTGATCCTCACTGTCATAATTAGGCTAAAATTCAGATATATCAATTTATTTTTGTGGCATTAATGCTAGGATGGATTTTTCAGCTACTCCTTGAGCTGCTTTGTCTGCTAATCAGTTTCCCACTCTAATATTAGTTTGTCCAGGTTGATGTGCTTTACAATTCATCACTGCCACCTCCTTTGTTTTTTTTAATTTCTTCCAGAAGTTGTAAAATTTCTTCTTTGTGTTTAATTGACAGTCCCTGAGCTGATTGCAATTGTCTTTCCTTGTATATAGCTCCATGAGCATGAATTACACCAAATGTGTATCTAGAATCAGTCCAAATATTCACTCTTTTTCCTGCTGCCAAATTTAATGCTTGTTTCAGTGCCATTATCTCTGACTTTTGGGCTGAAACGTTAATTGGTAAAGATCAGGCTTCTAATAGATAGCAGTCACCATGGTGTATCCTGCCACCCATCTTCCATCTTTTACAAAACTGCTGCCATCTGCAAATAATTCTAAGTCAGGATTCTCTGTTGGTTCATCCCACAAATCAGTTCTGCTGGAATATACCTGTTCAAAGGTTTGGAGACAATCAAGTGTCAGAGCTCCCTCATCCACTGCCTTTGGATCAAGAAACATGGCTGGATTCATGGCTGCTGTTGTCTTCAATTCCACATCATCCGGTTCCAAAAGTACAACTTGATATTTGAGCATCCTGCTGGGGGACAGGCAATGCCCCTCCTTTTGCTCTAATGCAGATATCACCATGTGAGGGACAAAAACAGTTATGTGCTGTGCAGTAGTAAGCTTCCTGGCCTTTTGAATCAGTAGAACAGTTGCAGCAACCACTCGCAAGCATCCTGGCCATCCTTTGCTCATGTTGTCCAGCTGTTTAGAGAAATGGTCCACAGGTCTCCTCCAGGTTCCTAATTTCTGTGTCAGGACCCTCAGGGATAAATGTTGCATTTAATGTACAAACAGTTCAAAGGGCTTGGTTAAATCAGGAAACCCTAAGGCAAATGCCATCATTAACGCCCTTTTCAGTTCTTGCAAAGCAGTTTGGCCCTCAAGAGTCCACACCAATTGTCCTTCCTTTGTCCCTTTTAGCGCTTCATAGAGGGGCTTCACTAAAAGTCCATAGTTTAATATCCAGAACTGGCACCATGCGACCACTCCTAGAAAACCTCATAATTCTTGAATGTTCTGTGGTTCTGGAGTTTGGCAGATTGCTTCCNATCATTAACGCCCTTTTCAGTTCTTGCAAAGCAGTTTGGCCCTCAAGAGTCCACACCAATTGTCCTTCCTTTGTCCCTTTTAGCGCTTCATAGAGGGGCTTCACTAAAAGTCCATAGTTTAATATCCAGAACTGGCACCATGCGACCACTCCTAGAAAACCTCATAATTCTTGAATGTTCTGTGGTTCTGGAGTTTGGCAGATTGCTTCCTTTCTGTCAAGGCAGAGAATTCCCTGCCCTTGAGTGATCCTGAAGCCCAAATAGCTGACAGTTGCCTTTCCTATTTGAGCTTTTCTTTTAGTTACTCTGTAACCATTCTGTCCCAGAAAGTTCAACACTTATGGTCATTTGTAGGTATTATTCTTGGGTCTCTGCTGCCAGTAAAATGTCATCCACAGACTGTAAAACTGCTCCTTCAGCGTTATTTTTCTTCTATTGTTCTAATTTTTTTGCTATATTGTTGGGCTATTCTTAAATCCTTGCTGTACGATGGTCCAGGTTAACTGAACTTTGCATCCAGAGGTGGGACTTTCCCATTCAAAAGCAAATTTTGTTTGACCCTTTTCCTCTAAGGGTATGCAGAAAAAGGCATCCTAAAGATGAATCACTTTAAATCATTGGAATTCCCTTTTCAGTGCTGTCAAAAATGTGTACGGATAAGCTACTACTGGATGAATATCTGGTACTATTTTATTAATGACCCTTAAATGTTGTAGTAACCTGTATTCTCCATTTTACTTTTTGACTAGTAATATCAGTGTTATATTCTGATTCATACTCCTTCAATAACTCATATTCTGAAAATCTTTCTATATGTATCTCCAACCCCTTCTGTGCCTCCCACTTGCTAGGATATTGTTTTTGCCTTACCAGCTTAGCTTCAGGTTTGAGAGCAATCTCACCAGTTAGGCCACCTTTGATCATCCAGGCATCTCAGTTGCCCATACCAACAGGATTACAGCATTCTCTGCCTCCTCTAGGATTTCTTCCAACTCTTCTGATTCCTGTAACATAAAATCTTTGCCTCAATAGCTTTTGATTTTGGTATTTGAATTTCTATTTCTCCACCCCAGAAAGTTATTTGAACATCCAATTTTCCCAGTAAATCTCTCCCCAGCAAGGACATTTGAGCATTCAGTCATTTACAAATTGGTGTTTACAACATTGTTTGATTAATTTAAATAGTAATAGTTGTAAAAAAATACCTGTTCTCTTTCCTCTTTGTTGCACCCACAGTGCTTGCAGGTTCCGAGCTAAGTTTTCCTCTGCACATATTCAGTGCTGAATAAATTTTTCCTGTATCAATTAAAAAGATTTACCTTGTCATTCACCAGCAATAATGTAACCAGGGGCTTAGCTGAGGATGATTCCTCTGGTCCCTTCTGGGGATTCTTCATTTTCACTTAAGGTCTTGAGTTTGGTGTCTTGAAGAGACTGGTTTAGGTTTTCTGTTTTATTTCACCAGGCTTGGGGACACTCCTTTTTCCAATGTCCCCTTTCTTTACAAATTGTCAAATGCACTTCAGCTTCCAACTATCACAACACAAATGGCCAAATACACTTCAGACACTAATTATCTCAATACAAATGTCCAGATATACTTCAGCCACTAATTAAAACAAACTACCAAAGTAACTTTAAGCACCAATTATTATAATATTCAACCAACTGTTTTTGAGTGAGGACGGTCCTGAGTCCTAATTATAGTTTCAAATACTTTAGCAATCCTGTACATATTTTCCCTATAAACTCCTGCCACCTTTCCACATGACATTAAATTCACTACTAAAAATGGGGTTATTGGATGTCGTGGTTTGACACTGGTGAAATGCCAGTGATGCCTTAGGTTTTAGCTTTTACATTTTTTAGATTCTTTGCTGTTTTAGCGGGTAGCTTTGGGTTTCATATTAAGTGCTTCTGAGTTCTCTTCACAGAGTAGATAGACAAAAAAATTCCTTCTCTAGCTTGATACCAAGGACAACTTTCAGGCCCAAGAATGAAAACAACGGTGAAGTGAGAAGAAAAAACCAGGAGGATGGAGCTTCATAACCTGAAGCTATGATTGGACAATTGATTCTAATATGCTAATGGACCAGAAATTATAAAAGTGTGAGATCTCGTGATTGGGTGTCCATTTTGTGGCCGTATTGTGACCATTTTGGGTGCATCTTAGGTGTGGTCCAGCTGGACTCTTGTGTGGCCCAGGTGTACCCATTGAGGCCTTTTAATAAATACCTACTTTTTCCTCTTGCTCTGTCTAGTCTCTATTCCAGGTCAGCCTCCAGAATGTATCACCAGGCGTCCACGAAAGCCGCTCATTTGCCCTTCGCTGCTACAGCTCTGTAGGGGAGAGGAAAAATTTAAACGAAGTGTTCCTGAGTTGAGACAAGGACCAGGAGAAAACACTCCAAGGGCCAAACAGGCTCAACTTAGAGCTACAAAGTGAATTTATTAGTAACGGAATCAGGGGAGGATAATGGGAAGTAAAATAAGCCCTCAAAACACCTTTTCTTCCCCCAACCCCTCCCTCCTTCCCATTGAAAAGGCAAGGGGATGAGCGGTCACGGATTTGGTCAATTTGTAACCCAAGGTTTTCTTCCACTGCTCAGGGAGAGGAATCCTTCCCCTGTGAGACCCTAGGGTCCCTTCCCATGGGAGATAGCTCTCCATCAATTTCTCTAGCGTGGTTCCGATCTCACAAGCAGCAGTCCTCCCAAAACTGCTGCAATATGAGTCCATCCCATGAGAAAAGTCTACCAAAAACTACTGCTATGTGTCTCTCTCTTTCCACAGAGTGCAGTTCTTTAAGGACAGGCTGCTCCAGCCTCGAAGCAGGGGTCCTCTCCACTGGGTCTCCCACTCTATCACAGCATCCTCCAGGCATCCACCTGCTCTGGCATGGGCACCTCACCCATGGGCTGCAGGTGCATCTCTGCATCCCCTGTGGATCCTCATGGGCTGCAGGGAGACAACTTGCTTCACCATGGTCCTCACCATGGCCTGCAGGGGAATCTCAGCTCAAGGGCCTGGAGCACCTCTTTCCCCTCCTTCTTCACTGACCTTAGTGTCTGCATGTTGTTTCTCTCACATGTTCTCACCTTCTTGTCTTCACTAGCTGGAATTAAAACTGTGTCCCTACCTTTCGATTTCCTCTTAAGTATATTATCACAGAGGCATTACCATAATTTCTAATTAGTCCAGCCTTGGCCAGCGCCATGTCCATCTTCAGAACCATCAGGGACTGAATCTGCCAGACATGGTGGAAGCTTCTAGCAGCTTCTCACAGAAGCCACCTCTGTGCCAAAAACCAGGCAGTGCAAAACCAACACACTGGACCATGATTCCTGACTGCCTGCAAGAGGGGAGCCATAATAACTTCTTTGGCATCTCCCCCAACATCTCCTTGTTGCCTTCTAGTGTATCCCACAATCAGACAAAAATCCTCTGATCCCCTAAAATATTCACTCTGTTCTGTCGCAGTGCAAGCTGCGACCTCCAGTCCCTTTTGTCTGTGCTGAGGGTGACTAAATGAGTCAGGACGGGTCTGATGTAGTAGCCAAAGATAGGTTTTAATGCATCAGAACAGCCACATGGTCAGAAGGCAGCATCTAAGGCCGCAAGGCCTGAGAGCTGCTTCCAGCAACCATATGGTCCGAAGGCTTGCTTCCAAAAGACCTTGGGCTGTGGCTAACTTAACAATACATAGGATTACCTGAGGGCAGGTATCCAATCCTATACTCAGGACAAGGACTTGACCATATATGTCTTGAACCAACAGAGAGTGAGAACCAGAAACATGACCCACCCCTGGGTAACCTTCTTTCAGTACCCCATTTCCCATGGCCTCAGGTTAATGCTGATTGATTAAGAAGCCTGAGCTAAGCCACGATCCAACCCATCTGATTCGGTTCCCATATCTGTCCCTTCTCTTTGAATTGCAAATACCTATGGTAAAGAATTCTGAAAAACCCTTAACAGACAAAAAACAGGGTAACAACATAAACACAATAACAACAACTATAAAAATCACTAATCCCGTTTTGATTAGAGTCCAGCTAGATAAGTCCCATTTTTTGAATAATCCATTGAGCCAGTCACTGTCATCTTCCAGTTGCAGTTTCTTGACTCCTTCTTTGAGAATCTGTATACTATGGTGAATGGATTTGCTATGTTCAAAAATATTCATACACAACATACCATTGAAATCTTGACAGCCATGTCCATGTGCTAAGAGTAGAGTCTACTGCAGCTCTATTCTGAAGAGCGGCATTTGTGATGCCATCTCCGTCAGAGATCAAGTCACTTAACACAAGGGAAGTGACATTGGTTTTCTTACTTAGGAGGCACCTGAGATGGTCTAATTGTCCTAAAACTTTTGCTGCAGCTACCCAAGGCAGTAAAATAGAGGCAGCCATTCTCTTGTTTTTTATTCCAATAGGTGACCTCATCATTGCAGCCAGATTCAAAGTAGTGTGTAGATATTTTTGCTCTATTTCTTTGCCTATGAATCATTTTTGTGTCAGGTGCCAGCAAAGTAAGACTACCCAAGCTGCATGGCCCACCTTTAATATGTGATGGAATTCCAGGCCATGCTCTGTCCCTACCAATAAGAAACACACCCTGCGGTAACTGGAGTGGGTGATTACTGGACCAAGAAGTGATGGAGGAGGTGTAATTACATCATTGGCTCTGATTTTTATAAGCTGGGTGGTATGAGGAAACATCTTTCCTGATAATTTCTCTTTCTTTTTTGATTGTAGGTTTTTCAATCTGTTCCCACCTTAGTTGATAAAGGAACATTACACAAGAATCCATTTTCACAGAGCCAAGAATTTTTAGCTCCTGGGGTTTGAGTGGTGCATGCAGGAGCTTCTGGGTCCCGTGATCCCAGGCATTGACAGGGTTGTGTATCTATATGTTATTGAGATTGTTATCTTGCATACTATGGGTGGCATTATTTGTTATTGGCCACACATCTGTAGGTAACCCTACTAAGCAGGTGGAAAAGGGGTCATCAGGGCTAGCAACAGACAGGCACAGGGTATTTTGTTTTATGGCTTTTGCCAGTGTTACCCATACTTTTTGTTTTGGCTGCAGGACTATCCAGGTCTCTGCGAGGAACACAGGATTGATTAGGATGGCAATAGCAAGCAGAAGTCCCTTGGGGGTCATGTTTAATGAAATAACCTGTGGGAAAGCTAAGAAAAATAGGGAAGTATAAAGGAATTCTGCAGCAGGTAGGAGGTAGTTCTCAGGATGCCTTTTCTCCAGGTTCTTCTTGTGGTTTCTCTTGTGGAGTGTCTAGGTGTTCCTGTAGAGGCTCCAGGTATGGTTTGATGTTTCTTGCTGGAACCCACCGAGGTCTTGTACCTGTTGAGACACAAGTGTATCCCCTTTCCCAGGTAATTAAAGGAAAAGGTTCCATAATTTGGCCTGTTTCAGGATCTTTAATTAGAAGTGGTGGTCTCTCTTTTAATTGTGCTTTTTTAGTGTTTGAAAAATGTTTGGTAGTTGAGGGGTTAGGCTCCATGAATGAGTTGTTAAAAAAATTGAAAACATATGTAGCTTTACTGAGTCTTTCTATAGTAGACAGGGTCTCTATTCCACCTTTCTGTTGTTCTAGAATTTCTTTGAGAGACCTATGAGCTCTTTCTACAATTGATTGTCCTGTGGAGGAGTGGGGAATGCCTGTAGCATGCTTTATTCCTCACTTATTAAAGAATTGTGATTTGTGAAAGACGTAGGCTGGCCCATTTTCTGATTTATTTCTTGTGGAATGGCAAGTGTTTCAATTGCCTGGAGAAAGTGTTTGATAGCATCTTAAGTTGCTTTGCCTACTTGAGGCAGAGGCAAAGATTGCCCCTGAAAAGGTGTCAATTGGTCTATGTCAATATTTGAATCTACAGAAAGACATGTAATGGATTACATCACTGCCAGACTTCTAAACTGTGGAGCCCTCTGGGGTTTACTCCTGCTCCAATGGATGGTAAGGAATACTTTTGGCAATCAGGACATGTGTTAACAATTCCTTTTGCTTGATCTTTAGTAACTTTAAACATACAATGTAGGGCAGGGGCATTCTGGTGAAAGAATGAGTGGCTGAATTTTACTTGCTCAAAAATGCTAGGCAGTGTTACCTGTGTTATGGCTAGTGTATCAGCTTGCTTATTACCTTCTGTCAGAGGTCTGGGCAATGAGGTGTGAGAATGAATGTGCAAAACAAAGTAGGGGTGATGTCTCTCAGAAAGAATAAAAATTAAATTTTTAAGCAAGGAATATAACTGATCATTAGTAACTGTCTTTAAAAATGAATTCTCAGCTCTTTTGACGACACCTGCAACATAAGTTGAGTCAGTAACCAATTTAAAAGGACATGTAAATATAGAAAACACTAACAACTTCAGCTAGATCAACTATTTGTGGTGATTCTTCTATTATTTGGATGTCAGATTCCACATGTGTGTTACAGGGTTTTTCCATGAAATGACTGATTTATGGGACTTCCTTGAGCCATCTGTGAAGACAATGAGTGCAACTAATGGCACATCACTTCTTAGTGGTTTTGGGATTATGTTAAGGGCAGAATGCAGCAACTTATGCTCAGGGTAATAAACTGTCCAGTAAAATTTTCAAGAGCAATTTGCAGACATTCTGATTGCTGCAATAGCCAATCCAAATGTTTGGTAGTCATGGGCAAGAATACAGTAGAGAAGTCCTTCCCAAGTGAGGGAGAATAGATGTGATCTGGCTTTGATAATAAACTGAGCAATCGTCTCTGGTTTTGTTGTTATGGTTTTCCTCGGTTGATGGGGCAGAAGTAACAGAGGATCAGATGTCTCAGGGTACCATTGAAAAATTAAAGTGTGGAGTTGAGGTCCCTTCCCCAAAATAGCTAGAAGGAATGGTAAACATGGGTTAATCCTGTGTGCTTGATGGGTTTTAATGGCTTGAGATACTTTTCCCAAGGCATTCCTTGCTTCATCCATCAGTTCTCTAGGTGAATTAAACTCAGAACTCCCCTTCAACAAGACAAACAGCAGAATCAAATCTTAATTTGTGATCTCTAATCAAGGTCTGACCCAACAGATTTGTAAATCATCGTCTCTCATTTAGTTGTAATGGCTGATGCTATATAGTTTGAGAGACGATTTTAAGTCCCAAGTATTTCCAGGATAGTATCTGTTGTATCTTTTCCTCTGCGATGGTACATCCTGCTTCTTGAATAGCTGTAACAGTGACTTTTAGAGTTGCATTTAAAGATGGATCATTTTCAGCTGCAACAAGTTTATCATCCATATAATGGTAAATGCTACCCTGTGGATGATCTCCGTGGACAGGGGGCAAAACTTTAGCCACAAACCATTAGCATATGGTCAGAGAATTTTTCATACCTTGGGGCAATCTGGTCCAGTGGTACTGAGGCAGAGAAAATGAAGCAAGGGTTAAACCACCAGACTGTTTCAAACCCCCCACAGATCAATCATCTCTCTGACTCCAGTGGGTCTCCTAAACTCCTCCTTTGGGGCTCCGGTCACTGTTATCCTCACCTGGTACTAATTATCCTGGCATTCTTTGAGCCCCTAAACTAGAAAACACAGTATAAAATTGTAGAAGATGGCCAAAAGGACAAGAGAGCATGTGCAAGGAGACAAGGTGGAAAGTTCAACTGAGAGGATGACTACGTTCTTCATCCCCAAAGATCCCCGAAGACCCCAGACGACCACCAGAGTGATTACTAAAGAACAGTG
>VZTB01001847.1:0-13049 GCA_013397245.1 Thryothorus ludovicianus
CCAGGAGCCCTCGCAAGGCCCGTGCCGTGGCTGCTGGGGTATGGATCCCCCGTCCCCAGAACTGTGTGTCCCTGCTGGCACAGGCCTCCCTGCCGTGGGCAGTGGCGTGGGGATGATGTGTGGGGATGGATGCGTGTGCACGCGCTTCCCACGCCCCGGGCCTCCCGTGACGTCCCGGCTTCCTCCGCCGGCCTTGCGTCACCGGGAGGATGTTGCTGGGCTCGGGGAACGGGGCCCTGGAGCCGGCCGAGGCGCCTCGGGTGGCCGGAGCAATCCCTGCCTATCCCTTCCTTTGTCCTCTTCCCCGGGCTTGCCCACCCGCAGCCGCTGGGCTTCCCTCTGGATAGGGATGTGGAGCCCGGGAGCGGGACTGGGCGAGCTGTCGGGCTCCCTTAGCCCCCTCGGGCTGTCACATTGGCCACGTTGGTGGCGCTGGGGACTGCAGAGCGAAGGCAGAAAGGTCCTGTTTTCCTTCCAAAACGGTCGGTTTTCCAGTTGGTTCGCTGGTTGGTTTTCTCTTTTAAAAATCCTTCGTTTCTTCAGGGAGGTTTAGGAGGTTGGGACGGAGGTGCCGAGTTCTCAAAACCTCCTTGGAAGAGCCTCTCCTGCAGTTAGGGCTGGTGCTCAGCAAATGCAGAGCTACAAGCTTTTTCCTCCTGGGAGCAGCACTGCTCTCTCTTCAGGGTGATAAAATCCCAAGGAATGGGGAGTGTGCTTGCCCTCTGTCTCCGAAGGTGCCTGAGATTTGCATTTCTCCTGTGTCATGGAGGGGGCAAAGCTTCCAGAAACAGGGTTTTTGGACACCCTGCGGTGGCAAGGCAGGCTGGTTTGCAGCAGGAGCAGCATTCCTGGGAGAGGGATCTGAGATGTTTGGTTTGTTTGGGAATATTGGATGGAGAAGGTGAAGAAATGTTTGCAATAATGGCTCCAGGTTTGGGTCATCAGCTTGGTGTGGAGAAGGCTGCCTTTCGTGCTGCTCTTGGTGGCTTGGAAGCCAAAATAACAGAAGATTCCTTCTTTTCTTGGGTAGTGGTGGTTTGGGCTGGAACATGCCCTTCTTGCTATCCCTTCATCGTTCTCGGGACCATCAAGATTTCCTCCACTCTCCCCTGTTACCGACAGCAAGCCAGGGGGAAATTCACCCTTCTCCTCTTAGGCCAGCCTTGGGACATCTCTTCTACTGGCTTTCTGCAGTTCCCTCCCTAGCCTATCCCTGAAGAGCCAAACCAATTTACCATGAAGGTTTTCAGACCAGCTGCAGTTTTCAGAGATTTATCCCCCACTTCCCCACGTGAAAGAAGGAGGGTACGTTTGCTGCCTGGGAGAGGAGGGCTGGAAGAACCTCTGGATTCTGGCAGTGGTGGCTTTGTCACCACTCTGCTCCATGTGCATGATGCCAGCACTCCAAAGACAAGCATTGTTCCAAACGCCCGGCCACAGACAATTTCCCTCCCAGTGCTGCCAAAACAGGACTTCTTGCTGTAGCTCTGGGTCACAGGCTTTGTTTTCAGTACGTGGAGCGATCCCTGCTCCGCTGGGATTGACATGTGTGTAAATCCCTTTGGGACTGGGGCTAGGAATGATGATCAGACCCAGTGGAGCGCACAAAGGGGGCAGAGCTATTGCTGGCATTGATGCTCTGCTCCGTAACGCCTGACTCCCTGCTGCTGAATGGTGGCACTGGTAAGTTTGGAATTTGGTTTTGTTCCCAGGGAAAGCTGGAATTCATTGCTGAGCTGCCCTGCAAAGCCAGTGCTTGTTCTTGTGCGTCTTCCCCTTGCAAAAACCCCTTCATCCGTCGTGACAGCTGCTGGAAATGGGATTGTGTGAAGTGTGATGGGTTAGATGTTGAGGAAGCAGACCTGAACCACAGGTTGCATCCTCCCCTCATTGCCGTCATGCCCTTTGGGACCCTCTTCCCATTATCTGGGGACACCTTTGCCATCACCTTAGGGTATCATTGCCATCTCAGGCTGCAGTGTCAGCTCTGGTCTTTGTCCATGGGAAGTGGGAGTTGTGCCTGGCGCTCATGCCCATACTTGTCCGTTCTGCGTGTGCTGGAGAAGGATCATCTTCACTGTTATTTTGGGTTTGCGTCTGCATCTCTGGATTTTGGGCAGCCGGGTGCCTCGAGGGATGCCCTGGCAAAGTGGAAGTGTGCCCAGGATATATTGGATAGGATATGTTTACAGATAGGATATATTCCTATACGTGTGGATGTGTGCTGTGATGGTTCCTGTATTGTCCCATTTATTCTCCTATGGTGCTTGCCTGGCTGCTTTGTGTGACTCTGGGACCAAGTTAGGGGAGCTCCTGGGAGCTCCTGGCTGCTGGGAGACAGACTCCTGGGGAGACAGACCCCTGGGATGAGCCGGGCTCCTTTGGCTCATCCCACGAGAGGGGCTTGCTGTCTCTGCTGAGCCGCGCGCTGCCGATAAACCCCGGCCCTTCACTTCCTCCTGTCGGAAGTCATTAACACCGACAAGCTTTTCTGGCTCAATAGCTCCCAGTAGCTCTGAATAGTTCCCAGTAACTTCATGCCGCTGCCTGACACCCTACACCGATGCCTGCCTGCACTCCCTGCTCCCAGAGCCAGTCCTCAGCACTCCGTGTCCCTCCTTGGACAGCATCGCCTTCTTTCACTCTAGGGAGTATGGAAGCTCATTTTGGTGTATGCCTGGGTGGGAGCAAGGCATTTTGGTGTTTCCCTCCGTCCTGTCCTTCCTGCATCCTTTGAGCAAGATGCAGTGAAAGACTGGGCTGTACTGCCCCGTCTCCCTTGGGGCTCCTGTGTGGGGCAGGGGATCAATCAGCAGCGGGCGGCAAAGCTGCATCCTGGCACACTCCTGGTGTTCCATGAATGTGTGAAACTGGTGTTACTGGGCGAGCTGGTCTATGTCCTGTAGCAGGTCGAAATGTCAGGCCTCCATGTTCATTGCCTATGTTCCCACAGCCAAGTTTGCTGCTCCGTGGTGGAGCTGCAGCCCCAGGAGGGCACTGCCAGCTGATGGGGCTGTGCTAGGGATGCTATGTCTGAGTGGGAGTTTGTTGCCTGTAAAATCCTCCTTTTACTCCCCCTCTTTTCCCAAAATGGCCCCCAGCCTCCAGGGCATTTTTCCCACCCCTTACTCCCTTTTTCATGTGGCATTTCTGCCGTCTCCATTGCCACTGCCCTTACCTCTTTTGTTGTGGAGCTCCCTGCTTCACTCTCAGAAGCTGCTGGATCTGCTGAGGATTGTAGCTCCAACAATGACCAGGGATGCTCCTTGGGCACCCCTCCTCCTCCTTCCCCTCCTCCTCTTCCTCTCACTCTGTCTCATTGCACATCCCTGATCTCTCCCACAGGCAACTAAACAGTTCCTGGAGGAGATCAACAAGTGGACAGGCCAGTACAATGTGTCCCCGCTCTCCTGGAATGTGGCTGTCAAGTTCCTCATGGCCCGCAAGTTCGACGTCCTGCGGGCCATTGAACTCTTCCACTCCTATCGGGTAAGGGAGAGGGGCTGGAACCCCCCATCTGAGGGCTCCCTGCTCCATGGAAGATCCCTGCTCCCTAGGACCACCCTCCCCCTGCTCCTTTTTCTCTCTCCCTTACAAGTTTTATCCAGCTGGAAAACCGTTTTTCAGCCAAGGCAGGTTGCCATGGAGATCTCACTGATCCCAATCCCATCCACTTGTCTGGGAGCAGCTCATGGGGTGCCCTCCTGGCTGGTGTGTTCTGCTCACAGGGCATTTCCCTATATATTAAGGATATAGATCCATGCATGCCTTTTCCAATCTGGTGTTGCAAAGCTGCACCCCCCTACTGAGGGGTGTGCTGGAAAATGGTCCCGTGGTGCAGAGGTTGCCTCGGATGGCTGGGTGCCCTGTGGAGCAGAGGTGGGTCATGCCTGTTCCCCCTGTCACTCCCCTCCCGGCCCGCAGGAGACGCGGCTGAAGGAGGGAATTGTGAAGCTGAAGCCACATGAGGAGCCGCTGCGCTCAGAGCTGCTCAGCGGGAAGTTCACCATCCTGGTAGGTGGGGTGTCTCCCATGGAGTTATCCCAGCGGGGTGGTTTATCCCAGCCCTGCTCCACGTGGGTGCTGCGGGAGCCTGACCGTGTTTCCTCGGCAGAGTGTGCGGGACCCCTCAGGAGCCTCCATCGCCCTGTTCACAGCCAAACTGCACCACCCCAGCAAGAGTATGCAGCATGTGGTGCTCCAGGCACTCTTCTACCTGCTGGACCGAGCTGTGGAGAGGTGAGCCTGCCTCTGCAGGGGTACCCTGTCCCACACTGGAGGGTCCCCAGGGAGTACGTTCCTTCCCAGGGAGATCATTACTCCCCACGGCTTGAAATTCCCTGGTTTGAACTCCAGCCAGTCCTCCTTATGGAGCTGTTCAGCAGGGGAACAAAATCCCCCAAGCCCCAAACCAGGCTCTTTGAAGCCTTGCCCTGTCCACACCCTGGGTTCAGATTAGCAAAGTCCCAGATTCCTACAGTCTCTGGCTGGGGAGGAGGCAGCTTCACCATTAGCCAGACGTAACATGAGCCCTGCCAAAAATATAAGCCCAGGACATTCCCCTGCCATTTATCCTGCTGGGCTCTTTCTGGTTTTGACCTTACCCATCATGGGTGATGCTGCTGAAGCATACTTAAGGCTTAAGTCAGACTTAAGTGAGGGTTATAGGAAGAGATGGTGGAGTGGCTGGGAGATGCAGAAGCAAGGTTTGGGTCTGTGAGTCCTTCTGGAAGCATGGGAAGAGATTTTTGGAGGTTAGTGTGGGGCAGAGCTGCTGGTGCCGGAGCCAGGTGGCTGCATGGTGTGGTGTTGACGGTGTTCTTTTCCTCCTCTCAGCTTTGAGACGCAAAGGAACGGGCTGGTATTCATCTATGACATGGCAGGGTCACAGTACACCAACTTCGAGCTGGACCTCAGCAAGAAGATCCTCAATCTGCTCAAGGTGGTGACTGGGGGGTTTAACTGGTGTTTGGGGACAGTGTGTTGGCCACTTGCTCACCAAGAACCCAAAGTCCTGTGGTTTTGGCATCAATTTGTGCCCCAGGCCACACTGGCCACGTCTCAGCCGAAGAGCACCAGCTCCAGCCCCGCAGGACCTCGGGGAATCACTGGGAAGAGCATGCCAGGCTGGACCCGGCTGTGGCTGTGGTGTTGTGCAGGCCGGAGGGATCAGCTGTCCCCAGGCTGGATTCCTCTCCCAGCTGCTGGCAGCGCTTTTGGGAAAACAGATGCAAATTATTTTTTAATCGTGCTGGCATTTGGTGCCTCCTCCCTTCTCCAGAAAAAAAAGCAGTAAGAGTAAATACTGGCTGGGGTGTGTTCTTTGCATAATCCCGGTTCCCAGTCTTCACCTCTCCCTGGCGGAGCCAAACCCTCTGTCTTCCTAATTCCAAGGAAGTAATTTGTTTCCTTATCAACTCATAAAAACAAGCACCGCTGTGAGTGTGCAAGGCACACTTCAGATGTGGCATTGCCATCGTGAGGTCCCTTTGCTGCTTGTCAACTCTGCTAGGATGTGTCCCCTCCCACAGCAGAGTGGACCTGACCCCCTCCTCATGCCCACAGGGTGCCTTCCCAGCTCGGCTCAAGAAAGTTTTCATCGTGGGAGCACCCATGTGGTTCCGTGTGCCCTATTCCATCATCAGCCTGCTGCTGAAGGAGAAGCTGCGGGAGCGGGTGAGTGGAGACCCTCCTGGCACAGGACTCCCCTGGCACAGGACCCTCAGTGGGCAGGGCTGAGACTGCTTTCCCTTTGTGACAGGGTTGTGGAAGCAGCTTGTGCCATCAGCCCCATCTGCTGGAAGCTGCTGAGCACCAGACCTTTGGCATTCTCTCCCCATCCCCAGCAAATCGTCTGCAACCTTCTTGGAGTCACCCCTTCCTTTCCTGTTTCTCTCACAGGTGCAGATGGTGAAGATGTCAGAGCTGAAGGAGCACCTGCCCCGGGAATGCCTCCCTGAGTACCTCGGAGGGTCCCTCAAACTGGACCCTCTGAGCTGGAATTGCCGGTTCCTGCCCCAGCAGAACGGGCACCCTGACCCCCTGGACGAGCTCATCCTGGTGCCGCTGGCGGCCCCCAAAGATAATGGCTCTGTCCACGTCCCCGGGCCCAGGTCTGTCACCCTCCAGGAGCTGCTGGACCATGTCAGCCACAAGCAGAAACGTGGCATCTACGAGGAGTACGAAGACATTCGGCGCAGGAGCCCAGCTGGCACCTTCGTCTGCTCTTTGTGAGTCGATGGGAGGGAGCCAGGTGTCCCTCTCACCCCAAACATCTGGGTGCCCCCCACCTCACACTTCTGCTGCTGGATGGGTGTCCATTGGATTCTTTATGGGGTGGAGCTTTGGGTTAGCAACAGAGAACCCCGGCCTAGAGGTGGTGTGAGCCCTCTTTGTGGGTGTGGGAGTAGGGGGGAGCCGTAGAGGACTGTAGGGACCAGGACCTGGCCGAGACTCTGCTTCCCGAGACTTTGGCCAGGTGATGGCAGCAGAGCCCAAGCTATGGACCCCAGAGGCTTGCACAGAGGGAGGGATGCTGTCTTTGCCTTGCCTGGAATACATCCCTGCTTCCCTCTCCCCACCTCCCAGGGCACCATACAACCAGGACAAGAACCGGTACGGGGACGTGCCCTGCCTGGACCAAACCCGTGTCAAGCTGGCGAAGCCATACAGCCGCCCAGAGGTGAGCCAGCCCAGGAGGGAAACTCACAGTCCTGTGGGAAGCAGGCCCAGCTGTCCCAGGGTTCTGAAGGCCTTATCTCATCCATGCTTTTCTCTCTGCAGCTGACTGACTACATCAATGCAAGCTTCATGGATGGCTACAAGCAGAGGAATGCTTATATTGGCACTCAGGGTATGGCTGAGTCAACAAGGGGTTCTTCTGCTCCCGATGCACCCATGGGTTCCATCTCTCTGCCCAGTGTCAGCCACTGACCATGGGGGACATCCCAGGCACAGGACACTGCCCAGCAGGTTCCCCTTCTCTCAGAGTGTGTTTACTTCTCCCTGGGTTTATTTATTCCCCTCTCAGTTTCCAGCTAATGGACTAAAGTTTTTCCTGGGAGAGAGCAAGGGGATCCATCTTCCTCCATGATAACAGCCCTCTCCCTGCCCCTATCCCAGCTCTGGATTTGCCCCATGTGCCCAAGGATGACTGGAGAGGCAGGATCAGCACACAGCCATAGGAACTCAGTGCTGGGGATGGCAATCGGTAACATCTCCAGGCTGTGTTTATGGGTCCACACCTGGGTCAGCCTCTACAGGAAGGAGCTGTGGTTCCCTGTGGGGGTGATGGGGGGCTGGTGGATGCAGTTGGGCAAGTAGTTGTCCAAATCCATGAGGTTTTGGGCTGATGTGAGGTTGTCCCTTCAGGGCCTCTGGAAAACACCTACAGTGACTTCTGGCGCATGGTGTGGGAGCAGAACGTCCTGGTGATTGTGATGACAACCCGGTGAGTGCTCATAGAGAGACACAGCCCTCTTTTTCTGTGCAAAAGCAGCATTTTTGGTGTGGGATGAGTAGCGCTGGGCTTGGTGCAGTGGTGCCAACCAGAGCCCCATAGAGGGGAGACATTGAGTCAAGGACAGACTGCTCCCTTGGGGTCCCCAAAGGACCAAGGCTGAGTGGCGTGGGAGACATCTCAGGCAGGGCAGGGAGGACATTACCAGCTTGTCATTGTCCTGCTCCCAGGCTGGAGGAAGGAGGCAGGAGGAAGTGCGGCCAGTACTGGCCCCTGGAAAAGGATTTCCAGGTGTGCTTTGGGGCCCTGACCATCACCAACCTGGGTGTAGAGAACCTCAACCATTACAAGAAAACTATCCTGGAGATCCACAGCTCAGAGGTGCGTGGCCGCAGCTGCCTGGTGGGGGAATGGCATAGCGGTATTAGGAGTCATAAGAGAAAAGAGGGTCTAAAGCCCCTACTATCCCCAGACCAGGGAGCGGCGGCTGGTGTCCCACTTCCAGTACCTAAGCTGGCCAGATTACGGCGTCCCCTCTTCCGCCGCCACTCTCATTGACTTTTTGGGAGCTGTGAAGCAGCAGCAGAGAGTGGCTGTCAGCGCCCTGGGACCTCGCTTCAAGGGTCATCCCGGGGGACCCCCAGTCGTGGTGCACTGCAGCGCTGGCATTGGCAGGACAGGTAATGGGCGTGGGGGAGGTTTAGGGGTGGTGGGGTGACAAGTCCCACTTCCCTGAGGTGTTTCCATCCTGGCAACCCACAGTGTGTTTGCAGGCTAGTTGACCTGAGACATGTCCTCAGGACTTCCCACAACCATCACACCTGAGAGAAGTCCCCAGATGCCCATGGGAGATCAGTGGGGGGCTGAGCACCACCACTCCATTTCTCACATGGTAGTGATGCCATCCCCATCGCTGTCCCTAGGTACCTTCTGCGCACTGGACATCTGCCTGTCACAGCTGCAGGACGTGGGCACTCTGAACATCTACCAGACAGTGCTGCGCATGCGGACCCAGCGCGCTTTCAGCATCCAGACCCCTGAGCAGTATTACTTCTGCTACACTGCCATCCTCGAGCACGCCCAACGTGAGGGCCTGCTGCTCACCAGCCATGGCCGGGCCGCCCAGGAGATGAGCTCACCGGGGCACTGAGCCCCCCACACATTCCCTGCAGATGCTGCGCCCATCCTCAGTGCCTGCTGGGACTCAGCAGGGCTGTGGGGGTGGTGGTGCTGGAGCACCTCAGCTGTCAGCACTGCTATGGAACTGTGCCTTATTCAACCCGAACGGTGGCTGCCACTTGCCGGTGCGGGAAGGGGCTCTCGCTCCTCCCATGGTGTTTCGGTTGGGTTTGGTTGGTTGGGGAGGTGGCTTGTCTTCTCTTCAAGTTGCTGGGGTTTTTTGTTTTGTTTTGTTGTTTTGTTTTGGTTTTTTTGTTGTTGGGACCACCTAAGATGTACCTAGAGAGGGGCTTCGCAAAGTCCTAGGAAATGTATCCCCAGTCCTGGGGCTGAGGAAGAGGCGTATGCTTCCCTCTCACCTGATACTGCATCTGTGTGTCTGTATGTATGTGTGTATATAATATACTCCTGCTGTGACCCCCCGGCTATTATATAGATACATATATACAACCTCCCCTTTAGCAGCTCCCAAGGGTGCCCACTCTCCTGCCACCTCACTGCTGTGATCTCTGGAGCGGTGAGTTTGGTCCTGGCTCTGTCTTGTCTTCCCCCTTTCCCTTATTTCCCCTCACAGGCAGCGTTGGGACCCGGTACCCAATCCTGTGCCCATCCCGCTGCAGGCACAAAGATACTTGACGGTGTCCCCCCTGTTTCTTTGTCTCATCTTCCCCGTGGAGAGAGATAGCAGCTGTGCTCCTGGGAGGATCTGGAGGACTGGGTTGTCGCAGGGGTGCTGAGCTCACAGGCGGACCCTGCCCCCTGGGCACCGCTGTGGGAGGCACTAGGTACGAGGTGACAGGGCCGTGGGGACCAACTGGCTCTCCAGGTTGCCTGGCTTTCCCAAGCTGCCACTGGGAGCCCACAGGCCCAGCCCTGCTTTGAGTCATGGGCTGGGAAAGCGCTGAGCAAGAATAAACCCTAAACCCTGGAGACGCAATGAGCCTCTGCCCCGGCCCCAGCCCCCACCACTGCCTGGGCCTCCCCAACTTTATACTGTAATAAGCTCTTTGAATGTGTATATTCTTATTTTTTTATAATCTTGGGGGATGGGGGCACAGGGTTTGGGAGGTTTTGTTTTCTTTTGGGTTTTTTTTTATGTTTGTTCGTTGGTTTTTGTTTGTATTTAACATTAACTTGATCCAAGCCAGAGCCAGAAGTATTTGTAAATGTTCCTATTTTGCTCTCAGAGAAACCTTTTTGTTGCCGTTACTTTTTTGGGAGTTGTTTTGTTTTTATTTGTATTGATATATAAATATACCACCAATGACCAGTCCTCTTTGCTGTTGTGGGGGCATTGGGCAGGACAGAAGGGAGGGAATTCAGGGATTTGCATGGGCTGCAATCTCTGAAAACAACTGGTCCCCATCCCTGGCTACACATGGGCTTTGAGGAGTACAGGGCTGTTTTTAGTGCTTCTTCTGGCCTGGGTGAGGCTGAGACAGATAATCAGGCTGCAGGAAGCTTTCCTGGGCAGGCAGAATAGTGTCAGGAGGGAATGCAGTACAATGGGCTGGTGTAGCCAGAGGGGACACAAGCCACCCTGCTCCAAGTTCCTGCCTCTTTTCCCCGGGCCCTGACAAGCCCCAGGATATCAGTCTCCTGCCTGGCCATGGTATCTGGCTGCTGCTGTCTTTTGCTGCAGGATTTGGGGGTGCAGGTATTGCCTCTGTGCTTCTGGATTCCCTCTGAGCAGGCACATAGGGCACAGAAATTAGGGGAAACTCCTGGGCTGTCAGGCAGCCCCAGTGCCTTCAGGTACAGGTGATGCCAGTCCCAGAGCAGCAGCTGCAGCCTGAGGCTTAGGGACAAGGGAATAAAAAAGGCAGGTTGTGCAAATGAAGCCCTTAGAGCCAGTGAGAGAGCTCATGCCCAAGAGCAGGGCAGCTGGCAGGTGTGACAAGCAGCACCTGTGTTTGCTCAGCTGGAGTCTAAGAAAGTGAGGGTTGCCAGTGTCTTTCTGGAACAAGCACAGGGAGAAGCTTACCCTGTGCTCTGGGCAGGGACTGGCTTGGCCAAACTGAGGTCAGACAGAAGCAAAGAAGGCTGGCAAAGAACCAGAGGCAGCAGGAAATCCGTCTGGAAGGGCTGCATGTCCCAGTGCACAGGAGTGCACGAGAGGTGGGCGTTGGGACCATCCCTGGAGCTGTGCATATTCTGCCTGCAGCGTGGCTCTGTTTCAGCTGGTGTCCCATCCTTCCAGGTACCATTTTCCACCCATCTGTTCTCTGGAGCAGCATCAGCCCATGAGATCACAGTGTGATCTGTTCCTCTGGTTCAGGGTGCCCCTGAGTTTCCCTCCAGGCACCCATTGCAGGGTGGTCTTCTCCAAGGGAGGAAGGCTCCTGGGGCTTTCCCTCCTCAATGCCAAACTTTTTCACCCAGCTAGGCTTTCTTCTCGGCACACATGCAGGAAGGGAATGTTTGCAGTTTATTGCTAATCCTGTGCTGTCAGCAGCAGCTCTCTGTGGCTCAGTGGGGCTTTTGACAAAGTGTTGGGTCCAGATCTGAAAGCTGCTGGTGATGCCAAGTGTCCCACATGACCCCACAAATGTGCCCAGCCCATGTCCCATGGGCTGTGAAATCCCAACCAAGCCTGCTCTGTGCACACGGTGAAGGTAGTTGTGCCTTCTAGCTCAATTCCACATGATACGGGCACAGAAAACCTAAATTTTCCAAGACTCATGTCTTGGGTGTCTGGTAGGAATAACGAGAGGAAGGGGATGGAGGTCACCAACTCTGGCTCTGAATAGGAACAGCTTGGATATGCCGCTCCCTTCGAGAAGGGATGAAGATCTCATCTGTGCTGGAGGTGGAGGACAAGGTTGTAAACCTTTTCCATGGAAAAAAACCACAAACACTCATGCTCCCTTACTATTTCCAGGGCTGTTTCTTCTCAAAGCCAGCATTTTCAGTCCTCTTGCACAACATGATGTTTTGTTCCATCCATTCCTTCTGTGCCAGCAGGTCATGCTCAGCAGCAGAAATAAGCATTTCTCTGGAAACAGTCACTTCACACAGACAGCCAAAAGTTACTGGAAAGAAAAACTTCGTACTATTTGGAAAGCGGTGCGAAAAATGGGTTGATGAGTGCAAGCAGCCTGATAACTTCAGGATCTCCCCTTCCCTGGAGTAGCCCAGAGATGGGGATCAGCCACCACAGGCAAAAGTAACAGCACAGGCAGTTCCAAGAATGAAATCCAAAGTTCCACTGGAGTTTAGAAGCGGGGATTTAAAGGCATTGCCGGGCAATCCTAAAGTGGCGCTGCCATCGCTGTGCCCACCTGTCTCATTTGTCTTTCTTGGCTGCGTGCACACTGCCTCGCTAATGACGAGTACTTTAGTGCTTGTAATTTTTCTCTGGGAGTTTGGAAAGAGCCTGGGTCCAGAGCGCTTTATTTCCCAGCCCTTCTGCTTCCTTGCCTTCGGTTTCCAAGGCTCAGGCTCGATCTCCAGTGGCACTGCAGCCCGTGCAGGCTCAATATCCCATGTCGAGAGTGGTTCCTGGGGTTGAACCGAGCTGCAACTCCCAGCTACAGAGGCTCCTATGCTGTGCCTGCTTGTCCCGGTACAATCTCACTGCCTGCTCCTGCAACGCTCTGCCAGGCTGAGAAAGGGATGAACAGCTGGAAAGAAAAAAAACAAAAACACAAAAAAACCCTAGGAGATTTAGACCTTGCTTGGGTGAAGGTGCTTAAAATACACATTTCAATAGAAGCGTGCGTCTGTGTTTCATCCTTCCCCGAGCACGCTTTAGACGCCCAGATGAACATTAAGGGGCGGCCAGGCCTGGCTCCACCAGCCTCCGTCTGGGTAACCCAGCAAATCACTCCACAACTTCCCAGAGGGGGGAGAAACACGATCATGGAAGGCATTCCCCCCCGTCCCCACCTCTTGTTTTAGCAGACGGGAGGCTGGCGACCGCCGCGCGGGCACCGGCTCCCTCTCGCCGAGAGGCCTTTCTCTCACCCCCCCCTCCCCGCGCCCCCCCGCCCGCCGTGGGCGGTGCGGCCGTGACGATCGGCACCGCGGGGCCAATCCGCCCCGGGGGGAGTTCCCCCTCCATTCAGGGCTGCTCGCCTGCGCGTTGAGGGTATGTAACAGCTGCTTCCCCCACACACACTTTCCCAGTTTTGCCCCCCTTCGCTGGAATCGCTTCCCAAGAGGCGGGCGGNGTGACTGAGAGTGAGTGCGGGGGGGAGGGAGGGGGCCATTGCCGCGCTGGCCACGCCTCCTCCCTGACACGCCATTGGCCGAGGCAGCTGGGGCTCCGCCCCCCGCGGCGCGCACCGCCCACAGGCCCCCCCTCCTCCTCGGTGCGTGCGTGCGTGAGTGTGAGTGTGTGCGAGTCTGCGGAGCGTGTGCGTGTGTCGTGTGCCCCCCGCCCGCACGTGGAACCCACCCGCCCCACGTG